>MU672123.1:3796-30623 GCA_026770625.1 Nicotiana glauca
TCATTCTTTGAAAAGGGAAATAGAAAGAATGATCTGAGAAGGAGTAATTGTGGTCAGTAGCAAAGACAAGGAGCCAGAGATTTATCTGGGAAATCTGTTGATCAAAGTCAATAATAGTTTTGGCAATATTGATGTGAAATTCAGTGGCTAAGATGCCGGTCGTAACAATTGGGAAGACGTTCCATCTCTCAGTCACCCAGAGTGGAGTTTTGGTGGTTTATTTTGGGTGTCATTTCTTTTGTTCGAGTCATTTCAGGGTTGTAATCCAGACACTGTATTGAGAGTCAAAACCCTGATTCTTTGCTTTGTTTAGTAATAAATTTGTTTAGTGCTGTCTAGGTTTGTAATTCTAGTCTAATCTGTTCGTCCTATTTGTTTTAACTCATCAGTTTAATACAATTCTCTATTTCCTAACATTTCTAGTCACTCCAGTTCTAATCATTATACCATTCTTTTCATATTGATTTTAGCGACATGACATGTACATGATTCTCGATCTGATTTTAAAAATCAATTTAGCAATGAAACAATGTTGAAGATGCAAGGGCACTCGGAAGAAATGAAATATATTGGAATACGTTGAAGCCTGAATCAAGTGAAACTGGAAAATAGAACATAAAGAAATATTGTGGAAGTGCATCACGCCTCATCGGTTTTAAGCGAAAGGCAAGAATGCCCAAATCTAAAGGGACCATTTATGGTACCGAGGTTATTAACCAATGAAATTGGCAAATACAGAAAGGTCCTAACTGTGTAGTTTGTAATTGGTATGCTTTGAAGATTGGAATGACGAAGGCATTTTTGTTCTGCTATCTAAACACTTCATCCATTGCTACCCCTTTGAGCCTTATTATATTCTCTTTCATATCCCTCTTTCGGAATCAACAACAGAAATCGAGGATTGAGCGGGGAAATCAAATGGGGAAACAAAAGAAAGAAAAGAGAAAGAAAAAAGAAAAAAGAAGAAGAAAAGAAAAAAAAAGAAGAAGAAAAGAAAAAGAAAAGATAAGAAAGGAGAAAAAGAAAAATGAGAGGAAAAGAAGTGGAGGAAAAGAAGCATCACAACAACAAATGTAGTTGTCCGAACTACGTTTTGACTTGATCCCGAAAGGGTACGTAGGAAGCCTCACTGAGGTTCAGTCACAACAGAAGGAAAGTCCAAAAATCCCCAAGATTAAAACTGGGGCAGAAGTTATGGTTGTTAAGAAAGACATGATTCCGGAAGTTGTAAATCTTTAACCTCACATTAATATTTTGAGCCTTTATACCCTTCTTTCTAAACCCATCCAAAAGCCGCATTACGGTCCAAAGAAAGACCTTCCGATCAATCTTCAAGAAATGCTGAGTCAATCGAGCAAAGGTGAATCACATCAGGGGCAACACTCCAGTCTGAACAAAGGAAAATGAAGAATTGGGAAGTCATAATGATGAGAACCACCACGGGACCCCCAAGATGAGAGAAATCAAAATGCTAGAACCACAGAATCCGGGAGTGCCTAACACCTTCTCCCGGGTTAACAGAATTCCTTATCTGGATTTCTGATTCACGGACTGTTAACAGAGTCATAATTTCCTCGGTTTGGGACTCAATCGGTGACTTGGGACACCATTAATCTCCCAAGTGGCGACTCTGAATTTAAATAAATAAATCCTGTTCCGACTGTCCTTTAATTGGAAAAACTCCTTCCTTTTACTATATCCCTTCCCGGGGATGTAGTAATAGCGGTAAGAAAAAGGAGGTGTGACAGTCGTCACTTGAGTTACCGCTTCGTTTTCCCCGTTTTCAGCTTCTTTATGCTTCATTATCCGTATCTTATGTGATTGAGTTGGTTCGGAGAGGTTTTGGTAGGAAATGAGACACTTAGTCTCTTTAAGGAAGGTTTGGTTTTAGTCTCTTTAAGGAAGGTTTGGTTTGGAAAATTCAACCGGATGTTGACTTATGAATTAGAGGGCTCGGGTGTGATTTCCGGTAACTCGGTTAGCTTCGGGGGATGATTTGTCACTTAGGAGCGTGATCGGAATTGATTTTAGAGGTCCGGTGTAGAATCAGGCTTGACTTGGCGAAGTTAGTATGGGTAAGATTTTGATTCGAGGGTCGGAATGGAATTCCGAGAGTTGTTGTAGCTTCGTTAGGTGATTTGGGATGTGTGTGCAAACTTTCAGGTCATTCGGAGGTGTTTTGGTCGGGTTTTTGATCAAATGCATGTTTCGAAAGTTTTAGAAGAACTTAGGCTTGAATCCGATGTAATTTGATGGTTTTAGTGTTGTTGTGGTGTTTTAATGATTGGAGCAAGTTTTAATGATGTTTTAGGATAGGTTGGCACTTTTGGTTGAGGTCCCGGGGGCCTCGGGGTGATTTCGGATGGCCATCGGGATGAATTTTGGACTTGTGTTATTGCTGAGTTTTGCTGGTTCTGGTATTTCCGCTTCTGCAGAAATAAGACCGCAGATGAGGTCTCACAGATGCAGTGAGGGGCATCGCAGGTGCGGATTTTGGCTATTGGAGGATTTCGGTAGAAGTGGATGGTGGTCCGCATATGCTGCGTCCGTAAAAGCGGATTTAGGCCGCAGAAGCGGTCCTGGGAAACAGTGAAGCTCCGCAGAAGCGGAGGAAATTCCGCAGATGCGGTATATTGATCGCAGATACGAAAAAGGTCTTGACAGAAAAGGGCTTAAAGGTTTCATTTTGTTTCGCGAGCTAAGGTATTTTTCCACCATTTTTGAACATCCTTGAGAGCTTTTGGGCGAGAATTGAAGGGGATTTCGACTAGGATTGATTGGAGGTGAGTTCTATGACCTAAATACATGATTTAATGGTAGAATCAACCTAGAAATTCATGAAAATTTATCAAAAAGGGGAAGAACTAGGGCTTGAATTTTGGTATTTCAAATCGGGTTTTGATGGGTCATTTCAGCTCGAATTTGGGAGTTCTTGATATGTATAGACTCATGGCGAGATAAGGAATCCGTTGATGTAATATTTTCTGGAATTCGAGAAGTGGGCCCGGGGCACGGGTTTTGCAAATTTTGTGATTTTCGATGTTTTTTGATTCTTTTCGATTGGGTTGTGTTCCCTTAGCCTATTGTGATGTATTCGTTGTGGTTTTGATTAGATTTGATGCACGAGGAGGCCGATTCGAGAGGCAAGGGCATAGCGAGCTAGGATTTTGGCCGGCTTGAGGTGAGTAATGATAGTATATGATATCCTAAAGGTTTGAAACCCCGGATTTGCACAACGTAGTGCTATATTGAGGTGAAATACGCACTTAATGGCGAGCGCGGGGTTGTTACTACTGGGGATTGTGACTTGATCCATCCCGTTTGATATTTACCGCGTATTTGACTGAGATGTGTTTATTATCATCATGATTTGGGCTTATTGCCATATTTTGGGATTAATGCCGACTACTTGAATCCTTCGTGGACTTTTATCACTGTTTCCTCACTATTTTGATACATTACTTGACCTCAGTCCTAATGATTATACTATTTTACAAACTCAGCCGTTTAAATTAAATTTTGAGACTTAAATGATATTTCCACAGTTATTTGGGTTGAGCACCACTATTTTATTGATGTCCGAGGGGCTTATGATGTTTTTTGAACTGAGTGAGGCCGAGGTCCTGAGATACATTTATATGCCACGAGGTGGCTTGAGTGACGTGAGAAGGCTTTCAGGCCTTGTGAGTGATGTGAGGAGGCTTTCAGGCCTTATGAGTGATGTGAGAAGGCTTTCAGGCCTTGTGAGTGATGTGAGGAGGCTTTCAGGCCTTATGAGTGATGTGAGTAAGCTTTCAGGACTTATGTTGATATAGCGCTTGGGCCGTAAAGGACCGCTCCGAAGTCTGCACACCCACAGTGAGCGCTGGTACCCATATGTTCTGAAAGTGAGCCCGAGGGGCTGATGCTATGCTGAGTGACTGATGCTGAGCCCGAGGGGATGATACTGTTCTGAGTGATTGATACTAGGCCCAAGGGGCAGACTTCTACTCACTATTTACTTGTTGTTTTACCTGTTTTTAAGAGGAGATTTCAATTGACTCTTTATTGTTTTATTGTTTAAGTGATTAACTGCCTGATATAGAATTGCCTTGTGCATTTATGCCTTTTCATCCCTTCGGTTATTATTTATTATTATTACTCACTGGATCGGAGTACTCACATTACTCCCTACACCATGTGTACAGATTCAGGCATAGCAGAGTCCGCACCTGAGCATTGATATTCCTTCCAGACCAGGTAGCGGGTTGGAGCTTTGAGGTAGTTGTTGACGTCCGCAGCCCCTTGTCTCCCCTATTTTATATCATATGATTTCCTTCAAACTATTGTATTAGATCTTATATTTCGTACACTTATAGCAAACTCTGTAGTAGCTCATGACTTGTGACACCCCAGTTTGGGCTGTGCGGGATGGTATCCTTTGCTATTACCGTTGTTTCCTCATTTATAACTGTTTTACACGGGTTTTGGATTTGTTAATGTTAATTAAATTATAATGGAGGTATTTGCATTGTTCTGGCTGGCCTTGTCTTCACGAGAGGCACCATCACGATCGGGTTTGAGAATTGGGTCATGACAAGTTGGTATTAGAGCCTAGGTTACTAGGTCTCACGAGTCATGAGCTGGTTTAGTAGAGTCTCACGGATCGCTATGGAGACGTCTATACTTATTCTCGGGAGGCTGCAGAAACTTTAGGAAAACTTACATTATTGAAATTCTTGTAGTGCGAACTTGTTGATCTGATTACTAAATTTCTCTTTATTCTATCCTCTCACAGATGGTGAGGACACGAGCTATCGAACGTGACAGACGACTACCAGTACCACCCACTGAGGCCACCAGAGGTCGTGGACGCGGTCGTGGTCGTGGTCATGGCAGAGCAGCAGGGGCAGCACCTGCGGATCCTCCAGTTGCCCAAGCTCAGAACCAGGCTCCAACAGCACGAGTTCAGGCACCAGCTGTGCCCATTGTGATTCCGGGTCTTCAGGAGACTTTGGCTCAGATTTTGATAGTTTGCACCGCCCTGGCTCAGGCAATTTCAGCCACCACAGCAGTAGCTACTTCGTAGGCTAGAGGAGGCAATCAGACCGCCGATGCTCACACACCTGAGCAGGTAGTGCGGGGATTACAGACTCTAGAGGCACCTCCAGCTCAGCCAGTTACACCATTGCAGGAGTAAAGGGTTCCAGCTATGCCTGAGGATGAGTAGCGTCGCCTTAAGAGGTTTGGTAGACTCAAACCTCTGACATTCAGTGATGCTGAGGGCGAGGATGCCCAGGGTTTTCTTGACAGGTGTCAGCGTATGCTCCGTACAGCTGGGATTCTGGAGTCTAGTGGTGTGGCATTTACCACCTTTCAGTTTACTGGGGCTGCCTTCACTTTGTGGGAGGCGTATGAGAGGCGTAGGCCGGCTAGTGTAGCACCTTTGACTTGGCAGGAGTTCTCCACTCTCTTCTTGGAGAGGTATATACCGCATTCCCGTAGAGAGGAGCTGTGCAGGCAGTTTGAGTGGATACCGCAGGGAGATATGACTGTGTCTCAGAATGAGATAAGGTTTTCAGAGTTAGCTCGTCATGTCGTCTGGATGGTTCCATTGGATCGTGAGCGGATCAGAAGATTTGTTGATGCCCTTAACTACCATCTCCATGTTCTTATGACTAGAGAGAGAGTATTGGGTGCTTCATTAGAGGAGGTGGTTGATATAGCTCGAGAGATTGAGGCAGTTCGCCATCAGGATCAAGAGGAGAGGAAGGCCAAGAGGCCTTGAGGTTCTCGCAGTTTCAGTGGCACTCCTTCGAGGGGCTAGTTCCAGCATGGTAGGGGTCGTTCTTTCAAGCCCGCTCAGTCGGCCCGTCCTGAGTATCGTGGGGTATCTTCAGGTCTTTGTTATCATGGTTCTCAGTAGAGTCAGCCTTCACTCAGCGCTCTTCCAGCAAAGAGTTCATCTCATGCCCCGTCTGTTCAAGGTTCTTCTAGGCCGAGTGCATCAGCTAGTCACTCCAGCGCGAGGGGTTCCCTTCAATCCCATTCTCCAGCACCTGGTAGTTGTTATGAGTGTGGAGAGTTTTGGCATATGTGGAGGCAGTGTCCTCATCGTGCTGCTAGCTCATCTCAGCAGAGGGGTCAGCCCTCGTCTTCTGGTCCAGTTTCTTCAGCACTCGCCCTGCCAATTAAGGGTGAGGGTCAGGCAGCCAGGGTTCGCCCCAGAGGTGCAGGTCAATCAAGCGAGGGTCAAGCTCATTTTTATGCTCTTCAGGGCAGGACAGATGCTATTGCTTCGGATGTTATTATTACACGTATTATTTCAGTCTGCCAATGGGATGCCTCAGTCTTATTTCATCCCGGTTCCACCTATTCTTATGTGTCTTCATATTTAACTCATTATTTGGATACGTCCCGAGGGTGTCTTGCTTTACCTGTTCATGTATCTACCCCGATAGGCGATACTATTATTGTAAACCATGTGTATCAGTCATGTTTGGTGACTATTGGGGGTCTGGAGACCCGAGTTGATCTATTTCTATTGAGCATGATGTATTTTGATGTTATTTTGGGCATGGACTAGTTATCTCCGTGTAGTGCTATTCTAAACTGTCATGCTAAGACAGTCACTTAGGCTATACCGGGTTTACCGAGGATCGAGTAGCGTGGTGTGACCGATTATGTTCCTAGCAAGGTGATTTCATTCTTAAAAGCCCAGTATATGGTTGGGAAGGGTTGCCTTTCATATTTGGCGTTTGTGACGGATGTTGGAGCCGAGACTCCTAGCATTGAATCGACTCCAGTTGTGAGGGAGTTTCCTAATGTATTTCCTGCAGACCTGCCGGGCATGCTCCTGGACAGGGATATTGATTTTGGTATTGACCTGGTGCCGGGTACTCAGCCCATTTCCATTCCTCCATATCGTATGGCACCAGAGGAGTTGAAAGAATTGAAGGATCAGCTTCAGGAACTCCTAGATAACGGGGTTCATTTAGCCTAGTGTGTCACCGTGGGGTGCACCGATATTGTTTGTGAAGAAGAAGGATGACACCATGAGAATGTGCATTGACTACAGGCAATTGAACAAAGTAACAGTGAAGAACAAGTATCCCCTATCTCGCATTGATGATTTGTTTGACCAGCTTCAAGGAGCGAGGGTGTTTTCAAAGATTGATCTCCATTCGGGCTATCACCAGTTGAAGATCAGGGATTCAGATATTATTAAGACTTCTTTCAGGACAAGATATGGGCACTATGAGTTTCTTGTTATGTCCTTTGGGCTGACCAATGCCCCAGTAGTGTTTATGCATTTTATGAACAGTGTATTTCGGCCTTATCTGGATTCGTTCGTTATTGTTTTTATTGATGATATTCTGGTGTACTTGCGTAGTCAGGAAGAGCACGCGCAGCATTTGCGAGTTGTATTGCAGAGATTGAGGGAGGAAAAGTTTTATGCAAAATTCTCCAAGTGTGAGTTCTGGCTCAGTTCAGTGGCTTTCTTGGGGCACGTGGTGTCCAATAAGGGTATTCAGGTCGACCCAAAGAAGATAGAGGCGGTTCAAAGTTGGACTAGACCAACCTCAGCCACAGAGATTCGTAGTTTCATTGGTTTGGCAGGTTATTATCGCTGGTTTGTTCAGGGATTTTCCTCTATAGCATCGCCCTTGACCGAGTTGACTCAGAAGGGTGCTCCATTTGTATGGTCGGACGAGTGCGAGGAGAGTTTTCAGAAGCTCAAGACAGCTTTGACCACAGCTCCAGTATTGGTTTTGCCATCAGCGTCAGGTTTTTATACTTTATATTGTGATGCTTCGAGAGTTGGGATTGGATGTGTATTGATACATGAGGGTAGAGTTATTGCTTATGCTTCTCGTCAGTTGAATCCCCACGAGAAGAACTACCCTGTACATAATTTGGAGTTGGCTGCTATAGTTCATGCTCTGAAGATTTGGAGGCACTACTTGTATGGTGTATCTTGTGAGGTATTCATCGATCATCGCAGTCTTCAGCATTTGTTCAAACAAAAGGATCTTAATTTGAGGCAACGGAGGTGGCTAGAGTTACTTAAGGATTATGATATTACCATGCTGTATCACCCGGGAAAAGCCAATGTAGTGGCCGATGCTTTGAGCCGAAAGGCAGTTAGTATGGGGAGTTTGGCATATATTCCATTTGGGGAGAGGTCCTTTGCAGTTGATGTTCAGGACTTGGCCAATCGGTTGGTGAGACTAGATATTTCGGAGCCCAGTCGGGTGTTGGCTTGTGTGGTTTCTCGGTCTTTCCTATATGATCGCATCAGAGAGCGCCAGTATGATTATCCGCATTTGCTTGTCCTTAAGGACAGGGTCCAGCATGATGATGCCATAGATATAAACATTGGTGAGGATGGTTTGTTGAGGATGCAGGGCTGGATTTGTGTGCCCAATATGGATGGGCTTCGGGAGTTGATATTGGAGGAGGCCCATAGCTCGCGGTATTCCATTCATCCGAGTGCTGCGAAGATGTATCAGGATTTGAGGTAGCACTATTGGTTGAGGATAATGAAGAAATACATTGTAGGATTTGTGGGTCGGTGTCTCAACTGTCAGTAGGTGAAATATGAGCACTAGAGACCGGGTAGCGTACTTCAGCAGATGATTATTCCCGAGCGAAAGTGGGAGAGGGTCACTATAGATTTTGTGAGTGGTCTTCCTCGGACTTTGAATAAGTTCGATTCGATTTGGGTGATTGTGGATCGACTGACCAAGTCCGCGCATTTCATTCCGGTATGTACTACCTATTCTTCGGAGCGGCTGGCAGGGATCTTTATCCGGGATATTGTTCGATTGCATGGTGTTCCAGTGTCTAGTATCTCAAATAGGGGTACTCAGTTTACTTCTCAGTACTGGAAGACATTTCAGCGAGAGTTGGGTACGCAGGTAGAGTTGAGCACAACATTTGATCCTCAGATGGACGGGCAGTCCGAGCGTACTATTCAGATATTGGAGGACATGTTGCGTGCCTGTGTTATTGATTTTGGAGGTTCTTGGGATGAGTTTTCGCTTCTTGAAGAGTTTGCCTACAACAACAGTTATCAGTCGAGCATTCAGATGGCTTCGTATGAGGCATTGTATGGGAGGCAGTGTAGATCTCTCATTGGTTGGTTCGAGCCCGGCGAGGCTAGGCTATTGGGGACAGAGTTGGTGCAGGATGCTTTAGAGAAGGTGAAGCTGATTCAGGAGAGACTTCGTACAGCTCAGTCGTGGCAGAAGAGTTATGCGGACCGGAAGGTTCGAGATGTGTCTTATATGGTTGGTGAGAAGGTCTTGCTGAAGGTTTTGCCCATGAAGGGTGTTATGCGGTCTGGAAAGAAAGGGAAGCTGAGTTCGCAGTTAATTGGACCTTTTGAGGTACTTAGGGGTGGCCTATATGCTTGCTTTTCCACCCATCCTGTCAGGCGTGTACCCAGTAATTCACGTATCTATGTTCCGGAATTATGTTGGGGACCTATCCCATGTATTGGACTTCAGCACGGTTCAGTTGGATGATGATTTGACCTATGATATGGAGTCGGTGGCTATTTTGGGTCGTTAGGTTTGAAAATTGAGATCAAAGGATCTTCGGTGAAAGTACAATGGAGAGGTCGACCCGTGGAGGAGGCTACTTGGGAGACCGATCGGAAGATATGGACCACATATCCTCACCTGTTTGAGGCTTCAGGTATGTTTCTTGACCAGCTCGAGGACGAGCGTTTGTTTTAGTTGGGGAGGATGTGACGACTCAACCTGTTGTCATGTGAGTTATCGCTTCGTTTTCCCCGTTTTCAGCTTCTTTATGCTTCATTATCCGTATCTTATGTGATCGAGTTGGTTCGGAGAGGTTTTAGTAGGAAATGAGACACTTAGTCTCTTTAAGGAAGGTTTGGTTTGGAAAAGTCAACCGGATATTGACTTATGAGTTAGAGGGCTCGGATGTGATTTTCGGTGACCCGGTTAGCTTCGGGGGATGATTTGTGACTTCGGAGCGTGATCAGAATTGATTTTGGAGGTCCGGCGTAGAATTAGGCTTGAATTGGCGAAGTTAGTATTTTGACGAATTCCGGTTGAGGGGTGAGATTTTGATCCAAGGGTCGGAATGAAATTACGAGAGTTGTTGTAGCTTCGTTAGGTGATTTGGGATGTGTTTGCAAAATTTCAGGTCATTCGGAGATGTTTTGGTTGGGTTTTTTATCAAACGCGTGTTTCGGAAGTTTTAGAAGAACTTAGGCTTGAATCCGATGTAATTTGATGGTTTTGGTGTTCTTGTGGTGTTTTGATGATTGGAGAAAGTTCGAATGTTGTTTTAGGATGGGCTAGCACATTTGGTTGAGGTCTCGGGGGCCTCGGGGTGATTTCGGATGGCCATCGAGATGAATTTTGGACTTGTGTAATTGCTGAGTTTTGTTGGTTCTGGTATTTCCGCATCTACGGAAATAGGACCGCAGATGCGTTCTCGCAGATGCGGTGAGGGACATCGCAGGTGCGGATTTTGGCTATTGGAGGATTTTCGCAGAAGCAGATGGTGGTCCGCGGATGCGGCGTCCGTAGAAGCAGATTTAGAATGCAGAAGCGGATATAGACCGTAGAAGCGGTCCTGGGCAACAGTGAAGAAGCGGAAACTGCAGATGCGGTATATTGATCGCGGATGCGAAAAAGGTCTGGACAGAAAAGGGTTTTAAGGTTTCATTTTGTTCCACGAGCTAAGGTATTTTTCCACCATTTTTGAACATCCTTGAGAGCTTTTGGACGAGAATCGAAGGGGATTTCGACTGGGATTGATTGGAGGTGAGTTCTATGACCTAAATATATGATTTAATGGTACAATAAACCTAGAAATTCATGAAAATTTATCAAAAAGGGGGAAGAACTAGGGCTTGAGTTTTGGTATTTCAAATCGGGTTTTGATGGGTCATTTGAGCTCGGATTTGGGAGTTCTTGATATGTATAGACTTGTGGCAAGATAAGAAATTCGTTGATGTAAAATCTTCTGGAATTCTAGAAGTGGGACCGGGGCACAGGTTTTGCAAATTTCGTGATTTTCGATGTTTTTTTATTCTTTTCGATTGGGTTATGTTCCCTTAGCCTATTGTGATGTATTCGTTGTGATATTGAACAGATTCGACGCGTGAGGAGGCTGGTTCGAGAGGCAAGGGCATAGCGAGCTAGGATTTTGGCCGGCTTGAGGTGATTAATGATAGTAAATGATATCCTGAGGGTTTGAAACCCCGGATTTGCACAACGTAGTGCTATATTGAGGTGAAACAAGCGCTTAATGGCGATCGCGGGGTTGTTACTACTGGGAATTATGACTTGGTCCATCCCATTTGATATTTTACCACGTATTTGACTGAGATGTGTTTATTATCATCATAATTTGGGCTTAGTGCTGACTACTTGAATCCTTCGTGGACTTTTATCACTATTTCCTCACTATTTTGATACATTACTTGACCTCAGTCCTAATGATTATACTATTTTACAAACTCAGCCATTTAAATTAAATTTTGAGACTTAAATGATATTTCCACTGTTATTTGGGATGAGAACTACTATTTTATTGATTCCCTAGGGGCTTATGATGTTTTCTGGACTAAGTGAGGCCGAGGGCCTGAGATACATTTATATGCCACGATGTGGCTTGAGTGACGTGAGAAGGCTTTCAGGCCTTGGGAGTGATGTGAGGAGGCTTTCAGGCCTTGTGAGTAATGTAAGGAGGCTTTCAGGCCTTGTGAGTGATGTGAGGAGGTTTTCAGGCCTTATGAGTGATGTGAGAAGGATTTCAGGCCTTATGTTGATATAGCGCTTGGGCCATAAGGGCCCCTCCGGAGTCTGCACACCCACAGTGATCGTAGGTATGCATATGATCTGAGAGGGAGCCCGAGGGGTTGATGCTATGCTGAGTGACTGATACTGAGCCCGAGGGGCTGATACTGTTCTGAGCGATTGATACTGGGTCCGAGGGGCAGATTTCTACTTACTATTTACTTGTCTTACCTGCTTTACCTATTTTTAAAAGGAGATTTCATTTGACTCTTTACTGTTTTACTGTTTAAGTGATTTACTGCATGATATAGAATTGCCTTGTGCATTTATGCGTTTTCATGCCTTCGGTTATTATTTATTATTATTACTTACTGGGTTGGAGTAATCACATTACTTCCTGCACCATGTGTGCAGATTCAGGCATAGCAGAGTCTGCACCTGAGCACTGATATTCCTTCCAGACCAGGCAGCGAGTTGGAGCTTCGAGGTAGTTGTTGACGTCCGCAGCCCCTTGTCTCCCCTATTTTATATCATATGAGTTCCTTCAGGCTATTGTATCAGATCTTATATTTCGTAGACTTATAGCAAACTCTGTAGTAACTCATGACTTGTGACACCCCGGTTTGGGCTGTGTCGGGATGGTATCCTTTGCTATTACCACTGTTTCCGCATTTATAATTGTTTTACACGTGTTTTGGATTAGTTAATGTTAATTAATTGTTAAAAGAGGTTTTTGCGTTGTTCTAGCTAGCCTTGTCTTCACGAGAGGCACCATCACGATCGAGTTTGGAAATTGGGTCGTGACACTAAGTCCAAAAATAGATTATGAAAATCAAACCCTCGACTTAGGCCTTACTGCTCAGGCATTCTGCATCTGCGGCCTTTTAGTCACACTTGCAACACCGCACCTACAAAAAAACCATCGCTCATGCGGTTCTCACTAAGGTTAGAGGATTTCGCTTCTGGGAACAAGAATCGTGCACTTGCAAATCCAAACATGCGAAAGATCTTCTCTTCTGCGATGCCAGAGCTGGCTAGCCCCTTCTACTTTTGCGGTGCTTCTCTCGCACCTCCGATCCCAGATGGGCAAATCCAGCTTCGCTTCTATGATCACTGCTCGATTTGCTTACCGCCAATCCCTCTGCATGTGTGATGGCACTAGATGGCTGGATACTTCAGCGATGAGACTAAGTCCAAAATTGATCTATATTCAATATGAATCATGCCCGGGGCCTCCGGAACACTGTCCAAATATAACAACAAGTTTCAAAACATCTAACGGACCTACTCGAGGTCAAAAACCAAATAAAACAACATTGATTCTATGAATCACAACCCCAATTCAAGCCTTTGAAACTATGAACTTCCAAATTCCGAAACCAGTGCTGATTCATACCAGAACAATTCTGATTGACTTCAAATTTTGCACACAAGTCATAAATGACTTAGAGGACCTATTCTAGCACGACCCAAAACACGACCCGTCATGATAGCGCCTATTAATGATGCTAGGCTAGCCGATATTACCAAAACGCTTTCAACAATAACCAAAAATAATCAAGACTCTTAAAATAACAAAAATCTTTGCTATAAAACGGGGTGAACCCCAAAACATAAGTGCGAAAATAAAGCCCAACATCGGGGTGTCACTAGTCATGAGCATCTAACATAACCGATCCGAAAGTAACAAGACTAACATAGTCTGGAATCCAAAATACAAAAAATAAGGAAAGATAGGGAAGAAGAAAGCCGGGTTGCAAACGCCGGCAGCTACCTCGCGATCTACAATGACCAGCTACAAGTACAATTAACAACCTCCATGCCCAACAACTCCTGGATCTGCCCACAAGGTGCAGGGAGTCACGTGAGTACGCCAAATCAGTAAATAACAATAATAAAAAAGGAACTGAGGATAGTGAAGAGCTACACTAATTTAGTTCATTTTTAATAATTTCATAAAGGAAAATAGTCATGCTTCCCGAGTTTCGATAATTCAAGTCAAATCAGTTTAGTTAAGTCAAGTTCAAGTAAAACCAGATAGGAATATCTTTCAATATTTTTCAAAACATGGATATAAGGCAATTGTGTGCATTAATAATGTAATCATATACTGCCTCTCAGGAAATAATCTCTCAGTCCTCCCAATCACTCCAACCTCACAATCACTCAGTCCTCCCAGTCCCTTATTCATCACAACCACTTGGCACTCGTACTCAGTAGGTATTTGCGCTCACTAGGGGTGTGCAGACTCCGGAGGGGCTCCTTCAGCCCAATCTCTATAACTAGCCAATCATGGCATAAATCAATTAGGCCCTCAGCCTCACTCAGTCATAAATCAATAAAACACGTTGCGGCGTGCAGCCCGATCCCATAAATATCCTCACAATTAGGCTCTCTGCCTCACTCAGTCATCAATATCTCCAACCTCTCGGGCTCTAAGAAATCAGAAAAATCAGCCCAACCAGCAATAACATGAAGTATCGAATAGAATAACAGGGACTGAGATATGATGTACAAGTAAAAACTGTGACTTAGTATAAATAGCACATAACAAGAAATACAACAAGTAACGCAGCCTCTGTGGGACTCAGCAGTACCTACACATTGCCTAGACATGGTTTCTAGCATGATTTATAATAAATTACCATCACACATAGAGAGCATACAGCTAATAGCATGTTCTTCAACTTTACAGATTATATGGGGCGGACCAAGTAATAATCCCCTCGGTGCACACCCACACGCCTGTCACCTACCATGTGCGTCACCTCTAAAATAGTCACAAGATGCAATGTTCGGGTTTCATACCCTCACGACAAGATTTATAATCCTTACATACCTCAATCAGAGCAAAATCCTACTCTGCGATGCTTTTGCCTCTCGAATCGGCCTCCAAACGTCTTGAATCTAACCAAAGGTAATACAACACAACCAATATATGCCAAGGAACCAAATCCACAAGACAAACTACTAAATTGGACTCAAATCCTAAGATTGGCTAAAACTTAGCCCCCGGGCCCACATCTTGAAAGCCGAATAAAGTCACAAAACTAGAAAGTTCATTCACTCACGAGTCTAACCATACAAAATTTACCAAAATTAAACCTCATTTGGTCACTCAAAACCCCAAAGTTCACTCTCCAAAATCCCAAGCCCTAACCCCCAATTTTCACTTCAAAACCCCACTAATTAGATGAGAAATCAACGGGAAAATACCATAGATAAGGGTACTTAGGCTCAAGGGACATACCTTAGTTAAAATCCTTGAATCCCCTTCAAAAATCACCTCAAATGCTCCAAAGTCCGAGTTGAAAATGGTGGAAATGAGGAAAAATCACAAAGTTTTCTATTTATACCTTCTGCCCAGTAAAACTGCCAATCCGATACCATTTACACTTGTATGATCTGTGGAATATCCATCGCAGGTGCAGATCCCACATATTCTCCCAAAATCCACATCTGCGATCAATGCTCGCACCTGCGAGTGCGCACCTGTGGGCCCTGCCCACTTCTCCGATTCTTTCCTCTCAATCCCTTTTCTGCATCTGCGCTCCACTTCCGCATCTACTATTCCGCAGATGCGCTACTAATCTCGCACTTGCGCTTCCAGTCCATCTCAGCCTTGCCCGCATTTGCAAGCTCCTCTTCACTTCTGTGGGACCGCACATGTGGGCTCCCCACTGTAGGTGCATAAATACCAGAACCAACAGCTTTAACTACACTTCTTCAACTCAAAACATTCTGATAACTACCCGAAATCACCTCGAGGCCCTCGGGACCACATCCAAACATACCGACATGTATCATAACATCATACAAACTCATTCGAACCATCGAATCACTCAAAATAACATCAAAACACCAAATTACACTCGGATTATAGCCTAAGAACTTCTAAACTTCCGAATTCCACAACTGATATCGAAACCCGTTAAACCACGTTGAATGACCTCAAATTTCATACACAAGTCAAATATGACACCACAAACCTATTCCAACTTTTGGAATTCCATTCCGACCCCGATATCAAAATTTCCACTACCGACCAAAATTGCCAAAATTCTAACTTTTTCCAATTCAAGCCTAATTCTACCATGCGCCTCCAAATCACATTCCAAATACTCTCCCAAGTCCAAAATCACCTAAAGGAGCTAACAGAACCATACGAATTCAAATCCGAGATCTTTTACACATAAGTCAATATCCGGTCAACTTTTCCAACTTAAACATTTTCCTTAGAGACTAAGTGTCTCAAGTCACTCTAAAACCACTCTGAACCCGAACCAACTAACTTGGTAAGTCAAAACACATCTAAAGAACACAAACGAAGTAGGAAATGGGGAAACGAGGCTATAACTCTCAAAACGACTGACCGGGTCATTACATCCTCCCCCTCTTAAACAAACGTTCATCCTCGAACTGGTCTAAATATACCCGGAGCCTCAAATAGGTGTGGATATTTCCTCCACATATCCCACTTACTCTCCCAAAATCTGCATCTGCGGTCAAATGCTCGCACCTGCTAGTGCGTACCTACTAGCCCTGCCCGCTTCTGTGATCATTTCCTCTCAGTCCATTTTCCGCATCTGCGCTACACTTCCGCATCTGCGATTCCGCAGATGCACTCCTAATCTCGCACCTCCACTTCTAATCCGCCTTCACCTTGCCTGTATTTGTGAGCTCTTCTTCGCTTCTGCAGGACCGCACCTGTGGGCTCCCCATTACTGGTGCAAAAATGCTAGAACCAACAGCTTCAACTGCACTTCTTCAACTCAAAACAATCTGATAACCACCCAAAATCACCCCGAGGCCCTCAGAACCACATCCAAATATTGAGACATATCCCATAAATTCATACAAACTTAATCAAACATTCGAATCACTCAAAACAACATCAAAACACCAAATTACACTCGGATTCAGGCTAAAGAACTTCTAAACTTCCAAATTCCACAACTAATGCCGAAATCCGCTAAACCACGTATGAATGACCTCAATTTTTGCACACAAGTAAAAAGTGACACCACGAACCTATTCCAACTTCCGGAATTCCATTCCAACCCCAATATCAAAATTTCCACTACCAACCAAAATTGCCAAAATGTTAACTTTTGCCAATTCAAGCCTAATTCTATCACGCGCCTCCAAATTATATTCCGAACACACTCCCAAGTAGGGGTGGGCATAAAATCTGAAAAACCAAATTCCGAACCGAACCGAATTAATTCGGTATTTCAGTTTCGGTTTATTCAGTATTTCGGTCTAATTCGGTATTAAATTTTCGGTATTAATTAGGTATACCGAATATACCATATATACCAAAATTTGAAGGACATTTCTTTTTGGACTTTTACCTATATCTACCCACCCAGTGCCCAGCCGGCCAGCCCAATTTATCCCATTCCCGTCACCCCCAAGCCCAGTACTCTTAGTATACAATCAGAAAAGTTTTTATTAATTAATGGTCAAGACCTATGACTCTAAAGTTTTTATGTGCTCTAAACCATGTAGAAAAGAAAGCTATCTATTAATATCAACTAATGCCGAGTTTTATTAGTAGTAATTTAATAGAGGCAACAATTAGATAAGTTTTAGTTGGTAGTGATGTTTCAATTCATGCAAATGGCAACATTTTAATTTTCGTTTGGGTATACACATAACACAATTGAATAAATAATAAACCGAATACTTTACCGAAATCGTACCGAAACCGGACCAAACCAAACTAATAAATACCGAACCATACCGAAATAATTCGGTATGGTATTTGGTATATACAATTGATAAATCGAATACTGAAATACCGAACCGAAATACTGAATACCCAACCCTACTCTCAAGTCCAAAATCACCTAACAGGGCTAATGGAACCATAAGAAATCAAATCCGAGATTTTTTACATATAAGTCAATATTCGTTCAACTTTTCCAGCCTAAACCTTTTCCTAAGAGACTAAGTATCTCAAGTCAGTCTAAAACCACTCCGAACCCGAACAAACTAACCCGGTAAGTCAAAACACAACTGAAGAACACAAAAGAAGCGGGAAATGGAGAAATGGGGCTATAACTCTCAAAACGACCGGCCAAGTCATTACATCCTCCCCCTCTTAAACAAACGTTTGTCCTCAAATGGGTCTAGAAATATACCTGGAGCCTCAAATAGGTGTGGATATTTTCTTCGCTTCTCTCGCTCAGTCTCCCAAGTAGCCTCTTCCATGGGATGACCTCTCCACCGCACTTTCATTGAAGCAATATCCTTTGATCTCAACTTTCGGACCTGCCGCTCCAGAATAGCCGCCGGCTCCACATCATAAGTTAAATCACCATCTAACTGAACCTTGCAAAAATCTAAGACATGAGACGGATCGCCGATATACTTTCGGAGCATAGAAATATGAAATACTGGATGCACCCCTAACAAGCTAGGTGTAAAAGCAAGCTCATAGGCCACCTCCCCAATCCTCCAAAGCACCTCAAACAGCCCAATAATTTGAGGGCTCACCTTGCCATTCTTTCCAAACCTCATAACACCCTTCATGGGTGAAACCTTCAGCAAAACCTTCTCCCCAACCATGTAAGACACATCACGGACCTTTCTATCACCATAACTCTTTTTTCTTGATTGTTCTAGCGAAGATGCTCCTGAATCACTTTCACCTTGTCCAATGCATCCCGAACCAAGTCCGTACCCAAAATCCTAGCCTCATCTAGCTCAAACCAACCCATTGGAGATCTGCACTGCCTCCCATATAAAGCCTCATACGAGGCCATCTAAATACTTGACCGATGACTGTTGTTGTAAGCAAACTCCGTGAGTGGTAGAAACTGGTCCTATGAACCCCAAAAATCAATGACACAAGCGCATAGCATGCCCTCCAAAATTTGAATAGTTCGCTCGGATTGCCCGTTCGTCTGAGGATGAAATATTGTGCTCAACTCAACCTGAGTGCCCAACTCTTATTGCACAGCTCTCCAAAATTACAATGTACATTGCATGCCACTATTTGAGATAATGGAAACTGGCACACTGTGAAGGCAAAAAATCCCTCTGATATAGATCTCCACCAACCGATCTCAAAAAATAGGTAGTACAAATAGGAATGAATTATGTGGACTTGGTCAGCCGATCCATAATCACCCAAATAGCATCGAACTTCCTTGAAGTCCGTGGGAGCCCAACTACAAAATCCATGATGATCTGCTCCCACTTCCACTGTAGAATCTCTATCTGCTGAAGCAAGCCACCCGACCTTTGATGCTCATATTTCACCTGTTGACAATTGAAACACCGAGCTACAAATCCAACTATATCTTTATTCATTCTCCTTCACCAATAGTGTTGTCTCAAATCCTGATACATCTTTGCGGCACCCGGATGGATGGAATACTGCAAACTATGGGTCTCCTATAGAATCAACTCCCGTAGCCCATCCACATTGGGCACACATATCCGGTCATACATACTCAATACCCTATCATCACAAATTTTCACATCTCTTCCATTATCATATAGAACCTTGTCCTTAAGGGAAAACAAATAAGGATCATCATGTTAGTGCTCTTTGATACGATCAAACAAGGAAGATCGAGAAACCACAAGCTAGGACCCAACTGGGCTCCGAAATATCCAATCTCATAAACCGTTTGGACAAGGCCTAAACATCAATGGAAAGGGGTCTCTCACACACAGAAAGAAATGCAAGACTATCCATAATCACTGCATTTCTAATTAAGGCATCGGCCACCATATTGTCCTTTCTCGGATGGTACAAAATAGTAATATCATAGTCCTTAGTAGCTCCAACCACCTTCACTGCCTCAAATTGAGATCCTTTAGTTTGAACAAGTGTTGGGGGCTACGATAATTAGCAAACACCTCACAAAAAACATCATAGAGATAATGCCTCCAAATATTCAACGCATGAACTATGGCAGCCAACTCCAAGTCATGAACAGTGTAGTTCTTCTCATAGGACTTCAACTAAAGAGAAGCATAAGCAATCACTCTACCCTCCTGCATCAAAACACATCCAATACCGATCCGAGAAGCATCATAATATATGAATATGAACCGGAAGCTAATGGCATAACTAACACTGGGGCAGTGGTCAAGGCAGTCTTGAGCTTCTGAAAGGTCGCCTCACACTCATGTGACCACATAAAAGAAGCACCCTTTTGGGTAAATTTGGTCAAGGGCGATGTAATAGAAAAAAAACCTTGTACGAACCGACGGTAATAGCCTGCCAAACCAAGAAAGCTACGAATATCTATGGCTGAGGACGGTCTGGGCCAACTCTGGACCGCCTCTATATTCTTCGGAACAACCTGAATACCCTCACTGGACACCACGTTCCCCAAGAACACCATTGAACTGAGCCAAAACTAACACTTGGAGAACTTAGCATAAAGTTTCTCCTCCCTCAATCGGTGCAACACAATCCGTAAATGCTAGGCATGCTCCTTCTGGCTACGAGAGTACACCAGGATATCATCAATGAATACAATAACAAACAAGTCAAGATAAGGCTGGAATACACTATTCATCAAATGCATGAACGTCGCTGGGGCATTGGTCAGCCCAAAAGACATCACAAGGAACTCATAATGACCATATCGGGTCCTGAAAGTTGTCTTAAGAATGCCCGAGAACCTAATCTTCAACTAATGATACCCTAACCTGAGATCAATCTTGGGGAACACCCTCGCTCCCTTAAGCCAGTCGAATAGATCATCAATGCGTGAAAAAAGGATACTTGTTCTTGATTGTGATTTTCTTCAACTGCCTATAATCAATGCACATTCTTATAGTGACATCCTTCTTCTTTACAAATAGAACAGGTGCACCCCAAGGTGACACACTAGGTCTAATAAACCCCTTCTCAAGGAGCTCCTGAAGCTATTCCTTCAACTCAGCCGGCACCATACGGTATGGTGGAATAGATATAGGCTGAGTACCCGGCACTAAATCAATACCGAAGTCAATATCCATGTCCGGCGGCATGCCTGGCAGGTATGCAAGAAACACATCCAGAAAATCATGCACCACCGAGACAGAATCAATAGTAGGGGTCTCTGCACTAACACACAAAAGCCAAATAGGATAAACAGCTCTTCCCAACAATCCATTGGGCATTCAAGTATGAAATCACCCTACTAGGGACATAATCTAAAGAACCTCGCCACTCAATCCGAGGCAACCCTGGCATCACCAACATTATAGTCTTAGCATGGCAATCTAAAATAACATGATAGGGATACCGCCAATCCATACCCAATATCACATCAAAATCAACCATACTAAGCAGTAGAAGATCCACTCTAGTCTCCAATCCCCCAATAGTCACTACACACGACCTATACACATAGTCTACAATAATAATATCACACACCTAAGTAGATACATAAACAAATTAAGCTAAAGACTCACGGGGCATATCCAGATAATGAGCAAAATACAAGGATACAAATGAATAGGTGGAAACAGGGTCAAATAATACAGAGGCATCTCGGTGATATACTAAGACAATACATGTAATCATTATGTCTGAAGCAATATCATTTGGTCTGCCAGGAAGAGCATAGAAACAGGCTAGACCTCTACCTGATCGGCCTCCCTCTCTTGGGTAACCCCTAGCTGGCTGAGCTCCGCCCCGAGCTGACTGGGCTGGTGGTGATATAAATGGTACTAAAGATGCAGTTTGACCCCTCTACTGCACCAGAACTCCCTAACAAAGAGGACACTACCTCCACATATGCCCAAACTCCCAACACTTAAAATAACTCTTTGGTACTGGTGGTGGAGACTAAAGGGAGCCCCGAGTACCAGGGTAACTGGTAGAAGAACCTGCCATAGATAAGCCTTAAACCGGTGGAGCACGGGATGAACTTTGAGCTAGAAGGGCACTGAGAGATGAGTGACCCTGCTGAGAACTATGAAAACCATGGTCAGAAGATGCACCACAGTAAGCTAGACCAGCCGTCTGAGTATGCCAAAAAGGAAGGCCCCTGCCGTGGTGAAACTCATCTCCAAAAGGAACACCACAAAAACTACCGGATCCACTAGGCCTTTTGGCCTCCCTCTCTACTCGCTCCTAGCAGCGAATTGACTCTATGTCCCAAGCAATGTCAACAACCTCCTCAAAAGAAGTACCAGACACCCTCTCTCTAGTTATAAGAATTTACAGCTGATATGTGAGGTCATCAATGAACCTCCTAATCCTCTCCTTGTCTGTGGGAACCAACCAAATAGCATGATGGACCAACTCAAAAAATCTTATCTCGTACTGCATCACAGTCATATCATCCTGACACAACTGCTCAAACTACCTGTGCAACTCCTCTCTGCGTGACTGAGGCACATACTTCTCCAGGAAGAGAATGGAGAACTACTATCATGTAAGGGGCATTGCACCAAAAGGCCTATGCCTCTCATAAGCTTCCCACCAAGTGAAGGCAGCTACAGAGAACTGAAAGGTAGTGAACGAGACCCTACTGGTCTCCAGAATACTTGTTGTATGGAGAATCCTCTAACACTTATCCAAGAAACCCTTGGTATTCTCGCCCTCTGCACCGCTGAAAGTTGGAGGCTGAAGTCTACCAAACCTCTCCAATCTACGCTACTCATCATTAGGCATGATTGGAACCACATTTTCTTGAGCAGGTGCAACCAATTGGGCTGGTGGTGTCCCCGGTGTCTGGAATCCCTGAACAACCTTCTTGGGCGTGCGGGCGGCGAGAGTTTGAATGCCTTCCCCGGCCTTGGAAGTGGTTGATATTATAGAAATAGAGACCTCCTGAGAAAGACCGGTGCACATGGCCAGAATCGGAGCTAAGGTCTCCTGAACACCTAGAATCACGAAGGGCAAAACTGGTGCCTGAGCTAGTCCCGCTGGTGCATCCACAATTGGGACCTGATCCTGTACTGGGGCAATTGGTGGATCTACAGGTGCTACCTTAGTTGCTTTGCGGGATACACCCCTACCACTTGCACGGCCTCTCACGGCCCCAACTGGTGGTGCTGGTGGCTGTCCATCCTGACCAGTAGAACATGCCCTCATTATCTGTGAAAGGATAGAATAATAGAAGTTTAGTTACCACTATCAATGGTTTCGCACGATAAGAATTCAAGAATGTAAAGGTTCTGCAACTTTTCGAAGATAAGTACAAACGTCTCCGTACCGATCCACAAGACTCTACTAAACCTGCTCATGACTCGTGAGACCTATGTAACTTAGGCTTTGATACCAACTTGTTACAATCCAAAATACGACCCATCGTGATGGCGCCTATCAATGATACTAGGCCAGCCGATAGTATCAGAACGCTTTCAACAATAACCAGAAATAATCAAGACTCTTAAAATAACTGAAATCTTTTCCATAAAATGGGGTGAACCCCACAACATAAGTGCGGAAATAAAGCCCTACATTGGGGTGTCACTAGTCATGAGCATCTAACATAACCGATCTAAAAGTAACAAGACTAACATAGTCTAGAATCCAAAATATAGAAAATAAGTAAAGATAGGGAAGAAGAAAGCAGGGCTGCGAACGTCGGTAGCTACCTCGCGATCTCTAATGACCATCTACGGGTACAATCAACAACCTCTGCGTCCAACAACTTCTGGATCTGCACATAATGTGTAGGGAGTAACGTGAGTACGTCAGCCTAGTAAGTAACAATAATAAAAAAGGAATTGAAGATAGTGACAGGCTACACTGTTTTAGTTTATTTTCAATAATTTCAGAAAGCAAAATAGCAATGCTTCCCAAGTTCCGGTAATTCAAGTCAAATAAGTTTATTTATGCCAAGTTCAAGTAAAACCAGATAAGAATATCTTTCAACAGTTCTCAAAACATGGATATAAAGCAACTATGTATATCAATAATGTAATCATATAATGCCTCTCAGGCAATCATCTCTCGATCCTCCCAATCACTCCAACCTCACAATAACCCAGTCCTCCCAGTCACTCATTCCTCATAATCACTCAACACTCGGCACTCGGCACTCGTACTCAGTAGGTACCTGCGCTCACTGGGGGTGTGCAGACTCCCAGGGGCTCCTTCAGCCCAAGCACTATAACAAGTCAATCATGGCATAAATCAATCAAGCTCTCGGCCTCACTCAGTCATAAAACAATAAAACATATTGTGGCGTGCAGCCCAATCAGATAAATATCCTCACAATCAGGCCCTCGGCCTCACTAAGTCATCAATCTCTCCAGCTTCTCGGGCTCTAAAAAATTAGGAAAATCAGCCCAAACAACAATTACATGAAGTATCAGATAGAATAACAGGGACTGAGATATGATGTACGAGTAAAAGTTGTGACTGAGTATAAATAGCACATAACAGGCAATACCATGTAATGTGGCCTCTGTGAGACTCATCAGTACCAACGCATAGCCAAAACATGGTTTCTAACATGATTTACAATAAATTTCCATAACACATATAGAGAATACATCTAACAGTATATTGTTTGACTTTATAGCTTATACAGGGGGACCAAGTCACAATCCCCTCGTTGCATGCACACATGCCCGTCACCTAGCATGTGCGTCACCTCTAAAATAGTCACAAGACGTAATGTCTGGGGTTTCATACCCTCAGGACCAGATTTATAATTGTTACTTACCTTAATCCGAGCAAAATCCTACTCTGCGATGCTTTTGCCTCTCGAATCAGCCTCCAAATGTCCCGAATCTAGCAAAAAGTAATATAACACAATCTATATATGCCAAGGAACCAATTCCATAAGACAAATAAAATTGGCTCAAACCCGGCCTCTTGGCCCCTCTCGAAATTAGATAAAAGTCACAAAACTAGAAAGTTCATTCACTCACGAGTCTAACCATACAAAATTTACCAAAATTCAACCTCATTTGGTCACTCAAAACCCCAAAGTTCACTCTCCAAAATCCCAAGCCCTAACCCCCAATTTTCACTTCAAAACCCTACTAATTAGATGAGAAATCAACGGGAAAACACCATAGCTAATGGTAGTTAGGCTCAAGGGACTTACCTGAGTGAAAATTCTTGAATCCCCTTCAAAAATCACCTCAAACTCTCAAAAGTCCTAGTTGAAAATGGTGGAAATGATGAAAAATCACGAAGTTTTCTATTTATACCTTCTGCCCAACAAAACCGCATATGCGATACCATCTACGCTTCTGCGATGCCGCACCTGCGGAAATTATATCGCAGGTGCAGATCCCACTTACTCTCCCAAAATCTGCATCTGCAGTCAAATGCTCGCACCTGCGTATGCGTACCTGCAAGCCCTGTCCACTTCTGCGATCCTTTCCTCTCAGCCCATTTTCCGAATCTGCGCTCCATTTCCGCATCTGCATTTCCGCAGATGCGCTCCTAATCTCGCACCTGCGCTTCCTGTCCACCTCTTCCTTACCCGTATTTGCGAGCTCCTCTTAGCTTCTGCGGGACCACAGGTCTCAAACGCAGGTGCAAAAATACCAAAACTAGCAGCTTCAGCTGCAGTTTTTCAACCCAAAACAATCCGATAACCACCCGAAATTACCCCGAGGCCCTTGGGAGCACAAGCAAATATACCGACACATCCCATAACATCATATAAACTTAGTCGAACCTTTGAATCACTCAAAACAACATCAAAATACCAAATTACACTCGTATTCAAGCATAAGAACTTTTAAACTTCTGAATTCCACAATCGGTGTTGAAACCTGCTAAACCATATCCGAATGATCTCAAATTTCACACACAAGTCAAAAATGACACCATAAACCTATTCCAACTTCCGAAATTTCATTTCAACCCCGATATCAAAATTTCCACTACTGACAAAAATCGCTAAATTTTTAACTTTCGCCATTTCAAGCCTAATTCTACCACGGGCCTCTAAATCACGTTCTGAATGCGCTCTCAAGTCCAAAATGACCTGATGGAGCAAATGGAACCATAAAAATTCAAACCTGGGATTATTTACACATAAGTCAACTTTTCCAACTTAACCCTTTTCCTAAGAGACTAAGTGTCTCATGTCACTCCCAAACCACTTCGAACTCGAACCAACTAATTCGGTAAGTCAAAACAGAGCTGAAGAACACAAGAGTAGCAGGAAATGGGGAAACGGGGCTATATATCTCGAAGCGAATGGCAGGATCGTTACATATTCCAACTTCCAAAATCAAAATATGACCCCGATATTAATAAAGTCAACTTCCGGTCAAACTTCCCAACCTGCAAAATCTTCAACTTTCTAACTTTTGCTGATTCACGCCGAAACGACTTACGGAAATCCAAATCAACATCCGCACACGCTTCTAAGCTAAAAAATCACCATAGGGAGCTATTGGAACCATCAAAACTCTATTACGGAGTCGTCTACACAAAAGTCAAACTACGGTCAACCCTTTCAACTTAAAGCTCCGACTTAAGGACTATATGTTCCATTTTACTTCACAAATCCCCTGAAACCTAAAGCAAACACCCCGGCTAGTCCCTAAGCCATAATACAACATAGAGGCGGCAATAAAATAGGCAATCGGGGCTAAAATATTCAAAACGACTGGCTGGATCGTTGCAAGTAGTCCATTTCTTGGGGTTATTGTATTCAAGGATGGAGTTAGTTGCCTAGGCGACCTAATAGTTTCTGTTCAAACAATGTATTTATGTAAATAAATTTATTAAATATATACAGTTATTAAATTTAAAATCCAATTATTAATATTAAAATCATCGTTTTACATCTATAACTCATAAAGTTAAATTTATGGCTCTGTCTCTGACTGTGTTACGTAGCCCACTTGGTTGAAAAATTCTTACATCTGCGCCACTATGTACATCAAATTAATAATTTAAGCTCAAAAGTGAAAAATTTATAAACTGAATATGCATCATCAAACTATATCAAATGATAAAAGTTTAATGCAATATATTTGTCTTGCATTTATATATTGGTTTCGCATAACATGCAACTGCATGCAGGTAAATTCTTCCTTAATTTCACTATATATATATATATATATATATATATATATATATATATATATATATATATATATATATATATATATATATATAT
>MU672123.1:31799-42055 GCA_026770625.1 Nicotiana glauca
CTCTCTCTATATATATATATATATATATATATATATATATATATATATATATATATATATATATATATATATATATATATATATATATATATATTAAGTTGCAGCTAAGATGTGATTATTAGGATAAGCATCAAATGCTTCTGCGAAATCGTATTGCAGATGTTTGATTATCCACTTATTTTGGTTTACATCTCATATGTAGAAACCGGACGAGTTCCTATCACTTGCCATTTCCTTTTGGTTTCTACATCTCGACTTGCTTTATCATACTCCTATGTTTAATCCTACTTAGGAAATGAGATAACTATTTATGAAAATTGAAATTAATTAGAAACTATGTATAGCTTACATCTTTCTAATTATGTAGTTGCATGGCTATAATTTTTGTGAAATGACTTTGCATAAATTTTTATACCGTCACTTTAAGCTGACTTACAACAATATTAAATAACTCTTTATGACAATTTTAATATGGTGACCTGGAAAGAAAAACGTAAAAACCAGCAAAAGTCGATTAAATTGTAAGATAACAGTATAAAAATGTTTCATATTTTATGTATATAACTACTTAGGAATTTTTACATTCCTATTCCATATAGGAAACTACATTACCCTCAATATTTAAGATTTGATTTAATTACATTTAATATATCTAATTACCAATTCTATGCCATAATGTGTTTAACTGTATAATTAATGTACCGTATATGGCGGATCTACAGTTATAGGTATGGGTTCCCGGGAACCCAGCTTTTGTGTAGATCCTGTATTTATATTAAGCAATCTATTAAATGTATAACAATTTTTATGTAGGAACCTAGTAACAAAATGTCTTGCTGGTTCAATGTATAGCTTATTTTAGTTTTTTCCATATATTTTGGCACAAAGTTTTATGTATTTTCTTACCAGTTTTTTTGACTTTATGACCAGCTTTTCAGACTTTGCTATGTTTGTTTAACTAATATAATAAAAAATAAAGACACTTGCTATGTTTGTTTAACTAAAATAATAAAAAGTAAAGACACTAAATTGAAAGGTGTACCATCAGGAAAAGAAATATTCTATTTTCCTTACCAATTGTCCAATTCCCAAATCCCATTCCAGCGGCAGCAACTCAATTACTCAAAATGTGTTCTTCAAATTCAATGCCTCTGTTTTAAGCAATCACTCAAAATTAAAAATTAGTTTTAACTTCTTCACTTATTTTCACTCCATTGTAACAGGTATTTTGATTTCCTTCCTCCTCTTTCTTCTTTTTTTTATTGTTTTCCTCTCATGAATAGAGAGGATTTTAAAAAAATAAATAACTAAAGCCTAAAGTTCATTTCCAGTTAATAAATGGTGAAATTGCATAGATTGTGATTTGATAGTTCTTACTTCTTAGTTAGTTAGTTATCTTGATATCTAAGAGAAAAAATTAAAAAAAATACAGTGGAATAATTTGTTTAATTTGTTTCTTATGATTTGTAGGATATTTTAGTAAGAGTCAAGATGATCAAGAGATTCTTCAAGCCGCAAACCTCTTCAGGTTCTACTTCTAGTTCGGCTAGTATGATATATTTACTTAAAGTTGTGGTAGGAACTAGGAACTCATACACTTCAATTCCTAGATCCGCCTCTGCGTATATCACTTCTTAATTAACGCTACTGTATATTCTTCCAAATCCCCACCTCCCCACATTTCTCTCTCCCAAGCCCACATCCTCACCCATGTATCTCCCCACACCCACATTTCAAACCCATTCCCTCTGCTAAAAATCATAGAAAACATATGTAATAACCTTCCATTAGCGTACAATTTCAAATTTTTTCTTCTACAACCGGTCAAAGTTGAAGTCAAATCTTCAAAGTTCATACATACATTTACCTCCAGCTTCAAATCTTCTCAATGAAGAAGAACAAACCTTCCAAGAGACAAGAGAGCAGCAATTCCACCATTGACAGCTATTAAAAAGTTTTGAAGCTTTGATTCAAATTTGAGTTTTCAAAAATCATTATTTGTTTGGATTGCGTGTTGTTGCAAATAATTGGAAATATGGTTTGGAATTTATATCTCAATTTTGAGGGGTTTTGGTGAAGATTAGACTTGGTTTTGGCTAAATTTCGAGTTGAAACTCGAAGAAGAAAAAGACGATGACATGACATACATTATATTGCAATAATTGTAGATAAATTATAGACTATTATTTATTTATTTATGAGCTTTTGTGTTTTTGTATTAAAAGTTTTGATGGGAGCTTGTTATTCTACTTCGTCTGTTTTGGAGCTAACTTGTGCAGAGGAGAAGATGTTTTTTAAATTATATATATTGCTATACCTTTAAATTCAAGAAAGTATGGTTGTATTGTATTTAAAGAGGTGTGAATTTATAGAATAGGTTGAATGTGAGGAATGAGTCAAATAAGACTCACAATGATTTGTTTTCTACATTTAATCTACAACAAAACTACATATTATTTGAAAAATTGATATAAAAATACATAATTTTAATGTTTCTACAAATTATCTACAAAATTTTTACAAACTGTTCATAACAGTATTTATCTTTATTTTCATGCATTTTCTTCTGCAACACTAAAGTTACTTGATATTCCAACATCTCCTGTTATAGAGGAATACAACTTATCTATAATTTTCTACAACTTTTACACATTATTTCCACCCAGTTAAATATAACTACAATAACATAAAATTTGAGCTTTGCATGTTTGTGTAAAAAATTTTGATGGGAGCTTGTTATTCCACTTCGTCTGTTTTGAAGCTAACTTGTGCAGAGGAAAAATATTTTTTAAGTTATATATACGGCTATACCTTTAAATTCAAAAAAAAAAATTATTGTATTTAAAGAGACGTGAATTTGTAGAATAGGTTGAATGTGAGGAATGGGTCAATAAGACTCACAATGGCCTATTTTCTACATTTATTCTACAAAAAAACTGCATATCATTTGAAAAATTAATATGAAAATACAGAATTACAAAGTTTCTACAAATTTTCTACAAACCATTCATAACAGAATTTATCTTTATTTTCATGCATGTTCTCATCTCCCGTTATAGAGGAATACAACTTATTTATAATTTTCTACAACTTTCACACATTATTTCCATCCAGTGAAATACAACTACAATAACATAAAACTTACATACAAATTTTATATAAAATTTATACAATATGTCTTTTGTATATTTTGTATCTGATTTATACATAGTGAAAATAATTTTCATACAATTAATTATATATTATACAGCATAACGGCAAATTATCTATAATTTTCGTACATTATTTCTACTAAGTTATATACAACTGCAACATAATACCACTTAAATATAATTTTTACACAATATTGTTCAACTTTCATACAATAGTTAAATGAATAAAAGAAAAATAAATAAACAACAGAATACAATTTATCTATAATTTATCTATAATTTTTGCAATATAATATATGTCATGTCTTTTTCTTCTTCTTCTTCGAGTTTCAATCCGAAATTCAGCCAAAACCAAATCTAATCTTCATCAAAACTCCTCAAAATTGAGGTATAAATTCCAAATCATATTCCCAATTATTTGCAACAACACCCAATCCAAACAAATAATGATTTTTGAAAATCCAAATTTGAATTCAAAGCTTCAAAGCTTTTTAATGGTTATCAATGGTGGAATTGCTGCTCTCTTTTCCTTTACTTTGTATTACTAAAATTTGGATATAATCGCATTTGATGTAGAAGAATTGTAGAAGATTTAGTCGTTTTTGATATGTGAAATCAGAAAAAATTGCTGAAACAGAGTTTAGCGCAAAAAATAGAGTACAGAAATAGACAACGATAATGATTACTGTGCGTGATTTGTGTTGGAAGATCTGGAAAATATTTAATTTTCTTTTTCTAGCGCGCCTAAATAAGGAATCCTACAGCTATAATGATTCCTTATTTAATGCATTGTATATATTATGCAGAAATCCTATTAGAATGAATGGTAATATGCAAACTGTGAACATATTTAGTAATATAGTTTCATATATGGTATATATACGAAAATTTCTTTATAAATTAATTGTACATATTGGCCAAATACATATACATCCTTCTTAACTTGTCACAATTTTTATTTGAACACTAAAACTAATATTTGTTCCTATTAGACACTCAAATAAATATGTATCTACTGAACACAAAATAGTGACTTGGCACATTGTGTGACTTATACCCTTTTTGGGCGCGTGAACTGATGAAAAATTTGTTATACACTGAAGGGTCGTTTGGTATGAGGTATAAGAAGGTATAAGGGTGGTATAAAAATTTAATACCACCTTAATAAACTGTTTGGTTAGTAAACTAGGTATAAGTTATTCCGGTGTTAATTTTAACACTGGGATAACTTATACCTTATAAAAGGTGGGGTAATTAACAGCGGTATAACTTATACCTTCTTCTTAGAAATTATACAATTGTCCTTCTTAATACAACATACCAAACAATGAATAAACAACAATCCCAGTATAACTTATCCTAGTATAACTTATCCCAATATAACTTATACCGGCATAACTTATACCGGTATAAATCATATTCCAACCAAACGACCCCTGAATCTTTTTCTTTTCCTTCTTTTGTAAAACATTTTCTTTTACAGCCTTCAATATATAAGCGCAGGGGCGGACCCAAGCGGTGAGAAGTGGGTTCAACTGAACACGGTTCGTCGAAAAATAATATTATTTATTTGTACTAATAAATTATGGCTAATGCAAGACAAATTTTGTATAGAAATTATTTTTGAACTCACTTATATTAGTTATGGACTTCTCCGACTAAATCCGCTTGCACAAAATCCTAAGTTCGCCAGTGTATAAGCACCGTCACTTTTATTCATTGCCGCCATGGGCTAATCCTCACACCTCAGCTGTTAAGCCAAATATATCCACAGAAACCTAAACTTATGTCGATATTTCATCCAAACACCTAAACTAATCAGATGACTTATTGAATACCTAACTTATATTCAAATTGTGTGTATTGGACGCTCCTTGCTCAATGGCGGAGCCAGGATTTATACAAAGGGGTGTCAAAATCTAAATAAGAATCCAAGAAAAATGGAAATAATGTTGCGATAGGGAATGGAACTTGCAACCTTCTGTCACTTTTGACACCCCTTAACCATTACATTGGGAGTTTGTCTTGTGTCAAGGGTTGTCAACCCATTGTATATATTCAATTTTTTTTTTTTAAAAATACCAATCTCCACAGTGTTATTTTCCGGCGAAGGGGTATCAGTTGACACCCTTCGGACAAGGATAGCTCCGCCCCTGTCCTTGCTGACATGGCAAGTAATGTGTTGCTCACATAAACTTGAGCACGTATGAGACGGGAAAATGAAGTTTCTCTTGAAAATCAATTTCCGACCACTATTGTCAAAGCTCTTCTTTCTCCGACAACCTCTATCATTCTTTTATTCCTTTTTCTTTTCGTATTTCTCTTTTTTCAACCCATAAAGATTTATTTTCTCCCCGGAACCAGATCTTATAATCTATCCTCTGCAGGGAATATCATCATCGGCGATCCCCATTTGGCCTACCATCACAAATGCGTCTTGTTCCTCTTTACTTTTACCCCCTAAAGTCCCTCCCTAAAAGCCTAAAAATAACATATCAATTTTCACTATTTTATTGCTATTTTGACGACCCCGTTTTCTCTCCTCCCGCAACCCTTTTGCTCTCCACCATTCCAGATTCATTGCAAGTGTTTGTTGCTTTTTCGCTGCTCCGGTTGAGATTTTGTTTGGCGGTGAAATTGTACTTTGTTGATCTTCAAACCCAAAAATTACGGCTGAACGTACTTCGCCGGAAAGGTGCAACTTTGCTGGGAACTTTTTTCGGACAATTCTTTTTTGTTTTACTTTAACTTTTTTTTTTTTTTTGCTGACATGCCTTTTTATCATTGGTGTAGTTTTCCACGTCAGAACGAGCGGCATTCACGCTCCTTTAGTTGCTTAGGAATCTATAATGTGTGTTCAATAGACACAATTTAAGCATAGGTTATGGGTCCAATAGTTCGTAGGCTTAGCTCAGGTGTTTAAATGAAATATTGGGACAAGTTTAAGTGATTGTGTATGTATTTGGCCCCACTGTTATATTATTAGTAGTTTTTAGTAGGGCTGTCCTACGGGACGGGTCAGCTCTGTCCATCCCGGTATCGTCCTATTCCACTAACTATTAAATAGGATTGGCCCATAGTAAACGGGACATGGGATGGAATGGGTTGCCCATTTTGTCCCGATGGGTAAGCCCGTTAAAGTCTCGTCCCGTCCCGCCATCCTGCATAATTTGATTTTATTTTATTTTATTGAAAAAAGTCGTTGGACAACGGCATTCTTTTCAAAATTAGTTGTTAAAAATTATCACGATCCGGAACTCTCACCCTCAGGAATCGTGATGGTGCCTACTCGTAAAAATTAGGCAAGCCGAAATATTGTAAATTCATTACCTTTTTTATTAAGAAAATTCAACAATTCAAAGTAATAAGTGATTAAACAGCGGAATAAATTAATTAACCAGAAATACGGAAGACGAAAACTTAATATTTTAACCAAACATTGCTTCATAATCTGAAGTACAACACTACCCAGAATTTTGTGTCACAAGTCACGGACTATCTAAGAATACTACAAATAAGGTTTGAATAGAAATACACAAATCTGTCTCTAAATAAATAAAAGAAAATGGAAAGGGAAATGATAGGAGGAGACTACAGGACTACCTCGGATCACCTGAATAGATTGAAGACAGCACTCTCACTGCGATCCAATTCTCCAGTATTAGTATCTGCACATAGTGCAGAATGTAGTATCAGCACAGCCGACCCTATGTGCTGGTAAGTGCCTAGCCTAACCTCGACAAAGCAGTGATGAAGCTAGGAACAGACTATCAAAATAAACCTGTGCAATTAAATCATATACAGTAGAAAATAAAAGCAGATAATTACAGCTAAAGTTGGGCGAGGGAAACATGCTGCGGGGAGTAGCAGATAACAACAGAATAACAATAGAGAAATGTAAGGAACGCCATAAATCAATTACTAGCAAAAGATAAGGAAATTAAAAAAAAGTACATATGTAATACCGTTACAAGCGTGCAACCCGATCCCATTTCATATAATACCATTGCAGGCGTGCAGCCCGCTCCCATTTCATATAGTATCGTTGCAGGTAATTGATTTATAACAATAACATCCTGGCAAGAGAACAATAATATATCAACAGCATTCTGGCAAGGGAACAATAATATAATCCTCAAGCATGAATAAACCACAACGGAGTCATAACAATTATAATACAAGACTCACGGGCATGCTTGACACCGACGTATAGATACTTGTAACCATACCTATACGTCTTACTCTACAGTTAACATATAGCAAATAAGACACAACTCCTAAACCCTCGAGCTAAAGTTAGACCAAACACTTACCTCGTTGCTACGAAGACAATTCAAGCCTCAACTACTGCTTTACCTCTTGATTCTACCACCAATTCGTTCGTATCTAGCCACAAGTTACTTAACTATATTAATAAATGCTAAATAAATCAATTCTAATGCATGGAAATAAGTTTTCTAAAGTTTTTCTCAAAAAATTAAAAATCGACCCCGGGCCCGCTTGGTCAAAATACGATGTTCGGACCAAAATCTGATCACCCATTCACCCACAAGCCCAATTATTCAATTAGTATCGAAATTCGACCCCAAAATAAGGTTTAAATCCTAATTAATCAAAAAGCCCTAACTATACTAAAAATCCCAAAATTCCACCATAAAAGAACAATATTTAGTCCTGAAAATTTAATGGGTGTTGATGAAAAATGAAGAAAATGGGTTTAGGAATACATACATATGATTTGATGTTGATTTGACTCTTCAAAAATTGCCTAGGTTCAGATTTTGGGGAAGGAGATATGAGAAAATGGATTATTCCCATTTCTATTACTGTTTAAAAAAGCTGGGCGACAATGTTCATCACGTTCGCGAGAGCACAGTCGCGATCGCAAAGAGCTGTCGTAAGTGGACTTACACGATCACGAGTCCTCCTACGCATTCGCGAAGAGTTTTCCCCTCTGACCCTCGCGTTCATGAACCAGTACATGCATTCGCGTAGAAGAACGACCACATCCCAGACTAGCTCCCATTTTACACTACGCGTTCACGGGGCAAGGGTCGTGTTCCCGTAGAGAAGGCCCTCGGTGTTCTGCATTCACGTTCCTTTCTTTGCGTTCACATAGAACAAGTTCACCCCAGCCCATATTTCCCTTTCGCGGTCGCGTGAAAGGCTTCACGATCGCGAAGCACAGAATGTATGTGCATCAGAAACAACATTTCTGCAACTTTTCCTGAGTATAAAAACCTTCTGAAACTCACCCGAGCCCTCAGGGCTCCAAACCAAACGTGGTTACTAACTCAAAAATATTATATGGACTTACTCGTGCGATCAAATCGCCAAGTTAACACCTTTAACAACGAAATTAGCATCAAAATCAAAGGAAAATCTCAATAACACTTAAGTTTCAAATTTCACAACTAAAGGTCAGATTCACGTCATTTCAAGTCCATTTCTTACTAAATTTTACAAGCTCAATCCAAATGCCATATAAGACCTGTACCGGTCCCCGGAACCAAGATACAGCCCAATTCCATCAATTTCAAAGACATTCGAATTTCAAAAAAATCAGATATTTCACAAAATAATTTTCTTTAAAAATTTATTTCTCGGGTTTGGGACCTAGGAATTCGATTCCGAGCATACGCCCAAGTCCTATATTTTTCCACAGACCTTCCGGGACCGTCAAATTGTGGGTCCAGGTCCAGGTCCGTTTTCTCAAAATGTTGACCGAAGTCAACTCCAATTCATTTTAGAAGCAAAATTTACTGTTTTTACAGACTTTCACATAACATCTTTCTGAATACATGCCCGGACCGTGAACGCAAATCGAGGTAAGAAAAAAAGATAGTTTTTAGGCCTTGGAACACAAAATTTGTGTCTAAAACAAGTGATGACCTTTCAGGTCATCACAACAACAGCTATAAACGGACATTTTAGCCTCTATCCTCCTTAAACACCCTTACCCCTCCCCCCCCCAACCTACCCCTCCCAGATCAGTTATAACGAAGCTATATAGGAGCTTACAAATATTAGTATGATAATTTATAATTAGCTACTAAGAGACTCAGTTCAAACAGAGCCCTTCCCAGAAGGTGGCTGCATAGATTAGGTGCTCTTCAAAAGGCTTGTATTTGTATATGAAATTTCAAACTTCTATTAATAAAATAAAAGGGTTTAGCCTTGAATTTTTTTATGAATTGTCTTTCTTAGTTACTTTATAGATTGAGATTATATTAAATAAACTACAAGGCTATTATAATTACATAAATATTTTATTTCAAGTCTTTTATTTTAATATTTTATAATTCTTTATTTAGTTTTTTTATATTTATTAAGTTTTAAGTTTATTAAAAAAGTCAAAAACTTAATCATTGCAAGCTTTAAAAATATAGTCATTTTCAACTTTAAAAAATAATCGTTGCTATCTATAAAAAAAAATTAGTCGTTGCCAAATTTAATGCTTAAATATTGAAATAATTTTTTTTTAAAAAAGACTCACTTAAGAACCACATCCCATCTCGTCATGTCCCATGAGATGCACCTACCGGATCGTTCTGTTTATCCCATTCCATTTAAGGCCCGTCCCGGTCAAAGACTATCCCATCCTAACCCGTTTGGTTGGATAGCCTTAATTTTTAGTTACAAATAGGGGTGGCAAATGGGCAGGTTGGGCTGAATTTGGGCGGGTCAAGATGGGTTAGGTCAATAAATGGATCATTGCCCAACCCTGCCCAAAGTATATTTGGGTTAAGATGGGCTGGGTCAAGATGGACTAAACAATGGGTCATAACCCAACCCGCCCAACTTGACCCATGTTTTAGAACAATGCTCATCTTGCATAAAAAAAACTTTTTATCTTAAAGTATGAAAGTTGACAAATATTTTATGGATGGGGTGGGGGTGGGTGAGTGGTCCAGAAAAATAAAAAAATATAAAATAGAAAATTAAAATTATAAAAAAAGTAAAAAAATTAATTGAGGTGTTTTGCGCAGGGGGAGGGAGGTGGTGCAGAAAAATAAAAAAAAATTGAAAATACAAAAAAAACAATAAATTTTTTTAGGGGATTTGCGCGGGGGCGGATGGGGGTGGGGGGTGCGAGGGTAGGGG
>MU672123.1:42504-55271 GCA_026770625.1 Nicotiana glauca
GTAGGGTGAGTGGGTGGTGTAGAAAAATAAAAGAACAGAAAATTAAAAATACAAAAAATAAAAAATTGAGGCAACTAAGTAAATTTCTAAATAAGTTAGGTTGAGATCATTTATTTTGTATGAGTTTCATGGGTTGTATTTGGGCTGTTAAATGGGTCAGGATGGGCTATAAAAAATAATGGGTTAACTTGGGCTCAACCCAAATTGACCCATGAGCTAAAATATTTGTAGCCCAACCCATTAATCTCTGGGCTAGTTGGGCGGGTTAGATGGGTTTGGGCTCAAATTGCCACCCCTAGTTACAAACTCCAAAAAGAGAGTCTCACCCCATTCGCCATGTCTTCAGATTTAACATTCTATAGTGATCCGTTTTATTTTTTATTTTTCGTTTCAGTTTTCTTTCTCTAGTTCATAGGAAAAGCAATGTGGTCCAATTTTTTTGAATTCTCAGAAACCTAATTGTTTGGCTCAAAAGTTATCAATATACTTTATAAGCTTAAAAACAATCAAAAAATAAATAGGGGCAAATCGTAATCAAATATAATATAACCTAGAGACAAAAAGATGAAAATATTGTAGTAGATCTGGTATTAAGAACTTGAGAATGAATGTTCGTTAGATGTAGAGATAGAGAGAGAAATAGGAGAAAGTGAGAGAGTTGTATTCTTTGATAATAATATTGATGCCTCTTTACAATGGGAAGGTCTCCTTTATATAGCAGGAGGTCTTCCTCGAAATAATCATAAAAGTACAAATAGTCGACGTCCCCCTATCGAGGACGCTGAGTTTTAGCTGGCATCGCCTTTGTCCTCACGCCCAAGTCGTACCCTTACTTCAGTAGGTGGATGCTCACCGGGCGTACCCTTCGGTGTCGAAACATTGAGGGCCAAATTTGACCCCATATAATTAGTCCCTCCGCTCGTTGGAGGCGTATCCGGTAGACGTCTTCAATGGGTGGAAAAGCAAACCTCGTCTTTAGAAAATTTGACCTTACTATGGAGGCGGTGACATGAATGAGGTGAAATATATCGCATCGCCGAGCTGCTGACGCGTGGCTCCCTTTTCAAAATGACGTCATCGCCCGCATGCATCATAATTATACTTACTCCCGAGGCGGTTCAGAGGATGATGTGATGTTCTGGTTTCCCGTGCCCGTTTTGAATCATGCCTCTTCGATTTCTGTGTATCCTAACCCTATAAATAGAGGGAAGGTTCAATCCATTTCATCTTTCGAACCTTTGGAAAACCTTTTCTGGCTTCCTGTTTTACCTTTCTTTCTAGCAACCGCTATTTCGTGCGAGACTCTCCCACTTCTTTGAAACCACACCTTCTGTCGTTAGTGCTTCGTTTCTTACATAGGATAACATGACAAAACGTGGCCAGAGTAGTAAAAAGGCCAAAGATAATGCCCCATCTAGGGTTTCGCCCTCTTCCGGTGGCGAAGAGGAAAAGGCAGCGAAGGCCCTTGTTCCTCTTAGTGTAGACAACGCCCTCCCGAAGGAGATTCATATTCGCAGGGATTTTCCAACTAAAAGCCCAGCCCTTCCCTGGGAGCACAGTGATTTATTACAATCCCACTTAGATGATCTTCGAGAGATGCACCACATTCCGGACCACGTGGAAATGGTTATGGCTGGGACGGACTATGCCAATGTGCACCGGCCTGGGTACTGCACATTCTAAGAGTACCCATTCTTGATCGGTTATAGTCTTCCAATCTAACCCCTAGCGGAGGAGCTTTGCCATTTTTTTAACACGTCCGGCTCAACTTACTCCTTACACCTTGAAGGTGTGCCGGATTATGACCACATACATGGCCAGGGCCGAGTGCAGCGTCTCGGTTCACCACCTCTTACAGTTGTTCAGCCCTGGTTACCTGAGGGGTACCATGCTGCAGCTAAAAAGCCGTGGCACGAGGGGCTTGGTTGTTAAAGCCGACGACAAGACCAATAGCCGCTTTTGGCGTAAATACTTCTACATCAGGACGGAGCACCTGGTGTCGAATCCCGAAGGGTTCCGGGAAAGATGGAATCCATAACGTAAGTACCTTTATTTGTAGAATTCATGACTATTTGCGACCTTGACCATACGGCCACTGTGATTTCTTTGCTTTCTTCCTTCCTTTTTTTTGTAGCGAGGGCTTCTCCACCCCAGCTCATTGAAAATATTAAATCGTGGGTGGAAAGAATGATTCCTTATGCGGAGGAATGTCGTACCTGGGCTACATTTTGTGAATGATACGGCCTGTCAGGTAATTCTTTGGCTAAGGTTTGGAGGTTCCCTTAGGTTTTGTTACCTGACTTATTCGTGTTGGCAGGTTGGAGCGCCCCTAAGAAGAAGAAGAACGTCGTTACTTCGCCTAGGGTGGGGATTGACTCTAAGGGTAGAGACATACCCTGTGGCTCGCTCAGTGATGGCGCTCCTGGGATTCCTCAGCATGAGGTTGTGCCCGTGGCGGTGTCCACAAGCAAAGCGACTCCTTCAATGCCATCTCTGCGGCCTGTGGAGGAGGCTTCTGAGGGTGAGGAGCTGCCGGAGAGGAAAAGACGCAGGTTAATAACTGGAAAGAGGATAGCCACAGAGGACGAGAGGGCGAGTGAGCCCCGTCAGGGGTTGAGGCCAATTTTTATGGCCAATGCCATCCGTTTCGGGAGGTCATCTCCCCAAGGGAGGGCAGCTTCCGACGCCAAACCAGCCCGCATTCCAGAGAGTGGCTCGTCGGCTGCTATTGGAGAAGGGGGCGATGGTACCGAGAGGGTGGATCCTGAGGCCGCCCATGCAAGTCCAGATATGTTAACGAGGGGTTCGGCCTGCGTGGGGATGACGGCAGGTAGATCCAACCGCCGAATCCTGATCCTAGAAGGGTATAACCTGTTGCAACATAGCGAGCAGGCCACCACGGATATGACCCTATTATGTGCAGTCGCAGAGCGTGAAGTGCTAAAAAGTGTTAGTGACGGGGAACTATCCCGGAGGGTCGCTGGCGCAGCCTTGCAGGTAGTTTTCGATTTTCTTCGTGTGCCGTAAAGTTAACTTTGATGCATACTGACTTGTCTTTCCCCTTTTTCCTTTTTTTTAGACTCTCATCTTGGAGGTAGAGAGGAGGCGAGGAGCGCAAAGGAAGTCAGCCGCTTTTAATAAGGTGGTAAAGAAATATCAGCGGTGTCGTGCCAAGCATCAGGCGCTGGCGGACCTACTCAAGCAGGACCCGGAATTTTGGGTTTTCCGTGAGGGCCTGGAGTAGTCGGAGGCCCACTTGAAACGGAGGGTGGTTGAGCTGGAGCAAGTTTATGGGCAGCTGATGGCCGCTTTAGCTCAGAACATTGAGCTGGAGACTCTCCTCTAGTCGAAGGAAGAGGAACTGGAGGTCGGCCGTGGGGTAGCGGCGGAAGCCGCTAATTTGCGAGCCAAGGTCGCTGCCTTGACTGCCGAGCTTGATATTAAGGCGGCTGAGATTGAAGCCCTTAAGCAGACTGCTGCACCAAGGTCTAATAAGGATGCGCATCGTGAGTCACAAGAGATGTGGGTGTATGTTGAGGCCAAGCTAGTCGTGCTTGAGGAATTCTTAGCCGCGGGTCGAGCTACTGAGGTGGAGGTTTAGGAGCAACGACACATAGCTCGCATCGCTCGCGAAGCCTGTGGGTATAGTTCCGACTCCCCAGACCGGGCGGGCTATAATCCCGAAGACGTTAACCGTCTAGGGTCCAGGTCCTGGATCTCTGCCACTTATCATCCCGGGGGTGGTAGTAGAGATGGCGGTCCGGCGGGGGACGGTGAGCAAAATGGCGAAGCCCCTTAGGACTTGTATACATTTTGTTTTGTTGTATTTGGAAGTGTAAATGGGTCCTTTTGTACATGCATTTTTGGATGATAATGGAAGTTATACTTTTGTTGTTATTCTCTTCCTTTTGTATCTTTTATTTTTCGGTATCTCATCTCTGCAGAGCGGATGCTCGCTTACTTGTGGATTCTCAGTGTGCTTCTCGAATGTTGTTTGTGTTATTCATCGATAGGAGGCGGCTTCAATTCTAAATAGAGGTGGCTTTATCTAATAATGGCATCGCTTCATCTGTTATTTACGTGCCTTGTGCCGTAGTCGAACAGGGGTGGCGACTATTGGCGATGATGGCCTTAGCCGCAATATTGTAGATGGCCTTGGCCATGTACGTAACTTCGACTGTCGTCGAATTACTCATTTGTCGTAGTTGAGCTGGGTCGACTTATTGATGACGATGGCCTTAGCGATAATATTGTCGATGGCCTTAGCCATGTACGTAACTCTGATCGTCGTCGAATTACTCGTTTGTCGTAGTCGAGCTGGGTCGACTTATTGACAATGATGGCCTTAGACATTTACACGTTGGGGATGGCCGTAGCCATGTACATAACTTCAATTATCATCGAGTTACTCGTTTGTCGTAGTCGAACTGGGTCGACTTATTGACGATGATGGTCTTAGCCATTTACACGTCGGGGATGGCCGTAGCCATGTACGTAACTTCGACTGTCGTCAAATTATTTGTTTGTCGTAGTCGAGCTGTGTTGACTTATTGACAACGATGACCTTAGCCATTTATACATTGGAGATGGTCGTAGCCATGTACGTAACCTTGACTATCGTCGAATTACTCGTTTGTTGTAGTCGAGCTGGGTCGACTTATTGACGATGATGGCCTTAGCCATTTATACGTTGGAGATAGCCGTAGCCATGTACGTAACTTCGATCGTCGTCGAATTACTTGTTTGTCGTAGTCGATCTAGGTCGACTTATTGACGACGATAGCCTTAGTAATAATATTATCGATGGCCTTAACCATGAACGTAACTTCGATCGTCGTCGAATTACTCGTATGTCGTAGTCGAGCTGGGTCCACTTATTGACAACAATGTCCATAGCCATTTACACGTTGGGGATGGCCGTAGCCATGTACATAACTTCGACTGTCGTCGAATTACTCGTTTGTCGTAGTCGAGCTGGGTCGACTTATTGACGACGATGACCTTAGCGATAATATTGTCGATGGCCTTAGCCATGTACGTAACTTCGATCGTCGTTGAATTACTCATTTGTCGTAGTCGAGCTGGGTCGACTTATTGACGACGATGGCCTTAGCCATTTATCCGTTAGAGATGGCTGTAGCCGTGTACGTAACTTCGACTGTCGTTGAATTACTCGTTTGTCGTAGTCGAACTGGGTCGACTTATTGATGACAATGGCCTTAGACATTTGCACGTTGGAGATGGCCGTAGTCGTTCATACATTGGAGATGGCCTTAGCCGTTCATACATTGGAGATGGCCTTAGCCGTTCATACATTGGAGATGGCCTTAGCCGTTCATACATTGGAGATGGCCTTAGCCGTTCATACATTAGAGAGGGCCTTAGCCGTTTATACATTGGAGATCATGCTAGTCCAGTCCCTCTGTCATGTCAGCCAGGGGAGCGCATGGAGTGGCTGGTATGACAAACTCATTCCGCAAATATCTCTAGGTGTCCCCTCTGTCGCCTTGTTAAAAACCTCCCCGAGAAAACCCAATTGGGACAAAACTCGGGTAAGGGAAAAAGAGTGCGACTCGGGAGACGCCTTTTAGAAATGGAAATACTTGAGGTGGGCGACGTTCCTATTATTGTGGAGAGTTCTTCCTTCCATTGTTTCTAATTGGAATGCTCCTTTACCTGCTGCTGCTGCGATTTTGTAGGGTCCGTCCCAGTTGGTGCCCAGTTTTCCTTCGCTTGGGTGTTTTGATGCCAATATTTTGGCTTTGAGGACGTAGTCTCCCACTTTGAGTGGTCTTACTTTGGCTCTTTTGTTGTATTATCTTTCGACTTGTTTTTTCTGAGCCACCATTCTTATGTGGGCCATTTCTCTTCTTTCTTCGGCCTCGTTGAGGTCTTGACGCCTATTTACGTCGTTCTTTGTTCTGCTGGTATATGAATACCTCAAGCTTGGTTCGCCGACTTCGACTGGATGACTGCGTCGATTCCATAGACCAGTGAATATGGCGTTTCCCCTGTGCAAGAATTTGGTGTGGTCCGGTGCGCCCACAATACTTCTGATAGTAGCTCGGTCCATAGCCCTTTGGCTTCCTAGATTTTCTTTTTCAGTGTGCTCAGTATTGTTTTGTTGGAAGACTCTGCTTGGCCGTTGGCAACGGGGTGGTATGGCGTGGAGAGTATTCGCTTAATGTGCCATTTGTCAAAGAATTCTGTCGTCTTCTGACCGATGAACTGTCGTCCGTTGTCGCAGCTGATTTCTTTAGGGATACCAAAATGGCAGATGATATTCTTCCATATGAAGGCAATGACTTCCTGTTCGCATATCTGGTCGTACGCACCTGCTTCCACCCACTTGGAGAAGTAGTCAGTTAAAACTAATAGAAAGCGTACCTTTCCTTGTCCTACTGGCAGTGGACCGACTATATCCATTCCCCATTTGATGAAAGGCCACGGGGAAGTGACTGAGTGGAGGGGCTCTCCTGGTTGGTGTATCGTGGGGGCATACTTTTGACATTGTTCGCATCGGCGAACGTATTCCGCTGCCTCTTTCTTCATGGTGGGCAAATAATAACCGACTCGTATTATATAGCATACGAGGGCGCGGTTGCCTGTATGGGTGCCGCAGTGACCCTCGTGTACCTCTTCGAGTACTGGTCTCGTTTGGTGCGGCCCTAGGCACTTGACTAGGGGTCCGCCAAACGTCCCTTTGTAGAGCTCGTGGTTTATCAGGCAATACTTGGCGGCCTGTACGCGGAGCTTCTTTGCTTCTTTTTTGTCGAGTGGGAGTGTGCCATCCTACAGATAGGATACAAATTGGTTGCGCCAGTCCCAAGTCAAATTTAAAGAAAGTATCTCAGCGTGATCAATGGCTGAATAGAGGAGAGTGACCACGCTTTCTCTGTCGAAGTTTTTAGTGGCTGCAGCCAACTTTGCCAAGCCGTCTACTTCGACGTTCCGTGCCCTCGGAATTTGTTCAAAGCGGCACTCGTCGAACTCAGTCATTAATCTGTGGATCTCTGACTGATATTTTTGCAAACTCTGCTCCTTGATTTGGTAAGTCCCAGTGACCTGGTTCACTACGAGTTGGGAGTCGCAGTGGAGAACGAGTCGTCGAGCCCCGTATTTGATGGCTAGTTTCATACCTGCAATAACGGCCTCATACTTGGCCTCATTGTTAGTCATTTGGGGGCACCGCATGGACTGGCGAATTATTTCGCCCGTGGGGACCTCAAGAACGAGTCCCAGTCCTGATCCCAAGGCATTAGTGGCGCCGTCAGTGTACAGAGGCCATAAGTCGGTGTTGGAGGGGGTACGACGTGCCTCCAGTTCTGCCTCTGGCAGTATTTCTGCGCTGAAATCAGCTATAAAGTTGGCAAGTACTTGCGACTTAATGGCGGTTCTCGGGTGATATGAGATGTCGTGCTCGCTGAGCTCTATAGCCCATCTGGCGAGCCTGCCTGATAATTCAGGCTTATGTAGGACGCTTCTTAAGGGGAAGGCCGTTACTACTTTTATAGGGTGGCATGGAAAATAGGGTCAGAGCTTTCGTGAAGCTACGACCAATGCCAGGGCTAATTTTTCAAGGTGTGGATACCGTGTTTCGGCATCCACTAAGGTTTTTCTAATATAGTAAATTGGAGATTGCGTACCTTTATTTTCACAAACTAAGACTGCGCTGACGGCGACCTCAGAGACGGCCAAATATACTAGCAGGGGCTCGCCCGGGCTCGCTTTGGCCAGTAGTGGTGGCGAAGATAGGTATGCTTTCAATTTTCTCAAGGCTTCGACGTATTCCTCGTTCCATTGTAATCCGCTGTCTTTTCTCAACATATTGAAAATTTTCTGGCACCTGTCGGAGGACCGCGAGATGAATCTGGATAGGGCGGCTATTCGCCCCGTCAACTTTTTTACCTATTTTTTGTTGTTCAGAATCTCAGGTATTGCATCTTTCACCTTGATCTGATCTAGGTTGACCTCGATGCCTCGTTGAGACACGATAAATCCTAAGAATTTTCCCGAGGATATGCCGAAGGCGCATTTCTCAGGGTTCAGCTTCATCCCGTACTTTCTTAGTATTTCAAAGGCTTCTTTCAGGTGGTCGATGTGTTCTTCTTTCTTTGCCGACTTCACCAGCATATCGTCGATATAGACTTCCATGGTCTTACCGAGCTGTTGCTTGAACATTCTGGTGACCAGTCTCTGGTACGTGGCCCCCACATTTTTTAGCCCAAAGGGCATTACCTTGTAGCAGTATGTCCCTTGGTGGGTGATGAAAGTTATTTTCTCCTGGTCCTTCTCGGCCATCATGATTTGATTGTAGCCGGAGTAGGCATCTAAGAAGCTCAGCAGTTCATGTCCTGTGGTGGCGTCGATCAATTGGTCGATATGGGGTAGTGGGAATGAATCCTTCGGACATGCCTTGTTCAGATCAGTGAAATCCACACACATTCTCCACTTCCTGTTTTTTTTTTACCATGACGACATTGGCGACCCATTGGGGGTACTTCGACTCTTTGATGGAACCGTTGGCCAGTAATTTGTCTACCTCCTCGCTAACCGCTTCATTGATGGCGGCGTTGAATTTCCGTCTCATCTGTCACACGGGCGGATGTAATGGATCGACGTTCAGCTTGTGGATGGCGATTTCTCTCGGGATTCCCGGCATATCTGAATGGGAAAAAGCAAACAAATCTGTATGGTTAGTTAGGAATTCACGATACTTACTCGGGTTGGTGAGGCCGTGCCCGATGTAGGCTTTCTTTGTGAGGTCGGCGTCGTCTAACTGGACCGGGTCGAGATCTTCAACCGTTGCTTTACAGGCTTTCACGACATCGGGGTCTTTGATGGCATCCGTTGTCGGGTTGACTTTAGTCCCCGACACGGTTGATTGCTATGCTTATGCACTCGCCCTTTTTAGCTGTTTGGTGTGGGTGCAATCTTGAGCTATTTTGTAGCATTCCTGTGCGGTGCGCGGCTCGCCTCAAATGCTGAATACCCCCACGGGGTGGGGAATTTGATCACTTGGTAATACCTTGAAGGGACCGCTCGCATGGCATGTATCCATGGGCGTCCTATGATGGCGTTGTAGGCCATTTCCTGGTTTATTACGTGGAAAGTGGTTTCCAGCATAACCTCTCCTGCCAAAACGGGCAGTAATATTTCTCCGGATGTCTGTTCCACTACATTGTTAAAACCAGTTAGTGTTATGCAATGCGGTATTACCTTACCCTCGAGTCCCATTTGTACAAGGACTCTTGGGTGAATAATACAGGCTCCACTTCCGTCGTCAATCATGATTCTTTTAACATCCGCATCAGTGATACGTAAAGTGATAACTAAAGCATCGCAATGAAGGAAAGGCAAACCATCGGCATCGGACTTATTGAAGGTGAAACTATCTTCGAAGTCGTCATACCGTTCATGGGCGATGGTCCGTTTTAATTTATGCGTGGTGGCGAACTTGACGTGGTTGATTGCTGAGTCATCGCCGCCTCCGACGATCATGTTTATTGTGCGTGCTGTGGAGGGCGTCTTTGGTAGCCCGTGGGGTTGTTCCCGTCCGTGCGCAAAGTTTATTTTTCCTTTGTCACTGAGCAGTTCCCTCAGGTATCCCTGGTTCAGCATCCTGACCACCTCTTGCCATAGGCCTATGTAGTCTTCGGTTTTGTGCCCCCGTTCCTGATGGAACTCGTATAGGATGTTTGATTTCCTTGTAGCGGGGTCTGATTTTATCTTTTGTGGCCACTGCACCTTGGTACCCAGCTTCTCCAGTGCGTACACTATTTCTGAAGGAGAGACGTAAAAGTTATGAGCAGATAATAAAGGAGGTGTACCTCTTTCGTTTCGGAGTGGGGCGATGTATCACTGTAGAGCATCTGTATGCCTTGGTGGTGGATGAGAGGATCTAGTGTATGGCTAGTGCCGGTCTCTGTTGGAGCGTGGGAGTTGTTCTTGCCGTCCTTCATTGCGTCGATCTCTATTCGTCTCTGAGTGTATTGTTGTTAACCGTTGGGTCGGCCCATTAAGGTCTTCCTCGTCCGCTCGTACCTCAGCGCAATAGGCGTTGTGGATTTCTTCCCATGTGGTAGGGGGGTATTTCATGAGACGGCTTAGTAGTTTCTTGGTCGCCCTCGAACCATCCCTGTTTAGCCCGTTCTGGAATGCGGCGACTGCCATACCTTCCGATACGTTTGGCAAGCTCATCCTCACCCTGTTGAACCTGGCCAGGAACTTCCTGAGTCCTTCCCCTGCAGTTTGCCTGACGGCGAAGATGTCGTTGACCATTTCTTCCGCTTTCTTTGCTCCTGCATGGGTGGTGACGAACTTATTCGCCATTTCCTCGAACGTTGATATTGCCTTAGCTGGTAGCTGGGAGTACCACATTAGGGCCCCTCCCGTCAGCGTCTCACCGAACTTCTTCAGCAGCACCGATGGTACCTGCTCTTTTGATAGGTCACTACCTTTCACGGCAGTGACATAGTGGATCAAATGATCTTCGGGATCTGTGGTTCTGTCGTATACCTTTAAGTAGGGTGGCATCTTGAAGGTTTTTGGGATAGAAGGAGGAGCAGCTTCCTCGGTATATGGTTGTTCGACGAATCTTCCCAAGTTGCTTTTTGGCAGCAACTTGGGAGCACCAGGGATCTTGTCTACCCTCTCCTGATGCTCTTTCATTTGGTCACGGAGGGCCCTGTTTTCATTCTCCATTTCTTCCATCTTCTTTAGGATGGTTGTTAGCGTACTGTCATTGGCCTGTGCTTCGATGGGTCTGTTATTTGCTCGTACAGCCTCAGGTTCACCCATGGCAGCAGTGATGCTTACCGATGACATACACCTGACGTTACTTTGTGGTGATTTCTCAACCAAGCCACTTAGAGTGCTTGTTAGCCATTCTTCCAATAGCTTCTTAACCACCGAGGGTGCTTCCTTAGCCGCAGATGTGGAGGCTCCTTTTTCATGCAAGATCGTCAGATCTTCAGATGGAGAAGGTGAGATCTCTGTACCTGGTGTGGTGCTAGGGGTTGCATTCAAGATAACCTCGTCACTGGCCTTGTTGAGAGGACCGAGGAGATTGGTTGTAACACCCACTATTGATTTTGATCATGTGTTATTTTCGGCCATCTTTTTGTGTGGTGTAGAGAATGGTTGTTGGTTGTTCTCTAGGTAGATACTATGATTTTGATTCTCGAAATCCCCACATACGGCGATAAATTGTTTGGCTCAAAAGTTATCAATATACTTTATAAGCTTAAAAACAATCAAAAAATAAATAGGGGTAAATCGTAATCAAATATAATATAATTTAGAGACAAAAAGATGAAAATATTGTAGTAGATCTGGTAATAAGAACTTGAGAATGAATGTTCATTAGATTTAGAGATAGAGAGAGAAATAGGAGAAAGTGAGAGAGTTGTATTCTTTGATAATAATACTGATGCATCTTTACAATGGGAAGGTCTCCTTTATATAGCAGGAGGCCTTCCTCGAAATAATCATAAAAGTACAAATAGTCGACGTCCCCCTAGCGAGGATACTGAGTTTTAGCTGGCATCGCCTTTGTCCTCACGCCCAAGTCGTACCCTTACTTCAGTAGGTAGATGCTCACTGGGCGTACCCTTCAGCGTCGAGACATTGAGGGCCAAATTTGACCCCGTACACCAATCATCCATGAATTTGTATGTCTAGTTAGGAAAGCCACCTTACCAGAAGAAGAAAATGAAAAAGTAATGAATTAATTAGCGATGGAGTAAGTGATTCTATGGAGGTCGTACAAACAATTGCAGGTATGAGTAAACAAAACATCCAGAGTCCAAGAGATTTCAAATCGAGTCTTATAGAGTTACAATATTAGAAATTCATTAGAAAATGGTAAAACTTAACCTTGGTGCGATTAAAACTGTACATAAAAGCGACCCAAAAGCAATTTCAAATTTTTTGTTTTAGCTTTTGCATTAACATATTGTTTACCCGTGAAAGGCACAGTTGAATTTGTAGTGTGGTTTATAAACAAACGAATCGATTTACTCCCAAAATAATAAATAAATTAAATAAAATACAAGACTTAACACTGAAATCGAAATAAGATAGTGAATATGTCACGATCCAAAATTCACATGTCGTGATGATGCCTATCTCAATCTTAGGCAAGCCGATAACATCAATAAATCGCAAAAATCTTTTAAGTTTGAAAATAAAATATATAGATGTAATAGAAAATCTCACAAATACTAATACAAATACACTCCCAAAATCCGGTGTCACTGAGTACATGAGCATCTAAATGAAAACTTAGTCTAGTTGATACAAACATTGTCTGAAATATATAGAACAATACAAATAACTGAAAGGAAGAGAGTCAAGGTCTGTGGACGCTAGGCAGCTATCTCGATAGTCTCCAACAAATGGGTCCCTGAAGCTAGCAACCGCCATAACCGAAGGTACCTGGATCTGCACATGAAGTGCAGGGTATAGTGTGGGTACAACCAACTCAATAAGTATCGCAAATAAATAGGTCAAGGTAAGAGAAGCTTAATTTGATGAATTTACCAATTAATCAATACAACTATATCCTACTCATCAGTATTATGGCATGTAGTGGGGAGGAAAACCAGTAATTCAGGTAATGATCGAGAAAATACAAGTTTTACACATTGCACATGTCACACCTCCTTTTTACGGCTACTCCCACAATGGCATAAAAGAGTTTTTCCACTTAAAGGACAATCGGAACGAGATTTATTATTAATATTCAGAGTCGCCACTTGGGAGAT
>MU672128.1:0-31104 GCA_026770625.1 Nicotiana glauca
CATCTTTCTTGCTTGGGTTGATAAGTATAATATAAAGTGAATAGTTGAGGAAGGTTTGTGATTGGTTGGTCATTTAGAGCATTGGCTCGGACTAGAAATTGTTACTCGAGAAATAGGTGTTTAAAAGTGGAACGCGTAGCAATTAGTCCCTTGCCGGGACTTAAGTATTTATTGTATTCTCCCTTGCCGGGACGTAAGTATTTATCGTATTCTCCCTTGCCTGGACGTGAGTATTTATTGTATTCTCCCTTGCCGGGATAATTGAATTGTTAATTGTATTCCCTTGCTGGGATTTCTTGTAATTGTTGTTACTCCCCTCGCACTTGAGTTGCGGTCGTTGTTTGGGTGAGTTCTTGGTTATTAAATATTGAGGATCGGGTTGCACGCCGCAACGGTATTGAATATTGAGGATCAGGTTGCACGCCGCAATGGTATTTAATATTGAGGATCGGGTTGCAAGCCGCAACGGTATTGATTGTTGAGGATCGGGTTTCACGCCGCAACGGAGATATCTATTGAGGATCGGGTTGCGCGCCGCAACGGAGTATGGACTGAGTGTATTGCTTTTCGTGTGTAGAGACTTCCTATGTTTTCCTTATCAGTTATTATTGTTCAGCTTCATTTCTTTACCGTTGATTTCTATATTTAGACTGTAGTACCCCACATCATGCTTTCCCCTCCCTTTAAACTATTAAAATTAGTGTATTTTCCTGTTATTGCGCATATGTCTATACAGGTTATTTGTGGTAGGTCCTGTCTAGCCTAGTCACTACCTCGCTAGGGTTAGGCCAGGCACTTACCAGCACATGGGGTCGGTTGTGCTGATGCTACACTCTGTGCATTTCTTTTGCACAGATCAGGACGCAGCTTTCGGACCGCAGTAGNCGCAGGCCCGGAGTCTCTTCCACCTTTATTCAGTTTGTTAACTCTTGTATCGAAACAGACTGTTATGATTTCTTTCAGACGGTTGTATTTAGTAAATCTTAGAAGTTCATGAGCTAGTGACACCAGGTTCTGGGTAGAGATATGTTTCAAACTTCCGCATTTTTGGTTTCATTTTTATTTAGCTTAAAGTCTTCCGCACTTGTTAATTGATTTCCGTTTATTTATATTGATGAGATTTATCGGAGAATATTTAAAGTTTGGTTGTCCTATCTCCATTAGTAGGCGCCATCACGACTCCCGATGATGAAAAATTTGGGTTGTGACAGAAGGGTATAAAAGGCTCAAAAACAATTCAAAATAGGTTAAAATTACAACTTTCGGAATCAGGTCTTTCAAAACAAGCACAACTTCTGCCCAGTTTCTCGCTTGGGGACTTTTGGATTTTTGTTTTGGTGAGACTGAACCTCAGGGAGAGGCTGCCTTCGTATCCTTTCGGGATCAAGTCAAACGTAGTTCAGGTCATAGAAATTACTTTGTTGTTGTGATTTTCTTTCTCTTCTTTTCTTTTCTGTTTTTCTGTTCTTCTTTTCCTTTCTTTATTTCATTTTTATTTTCTTTTCTTTTCTTTTTCTTTCTTTCTTTTTCTTCTTTCTTCTTTTTTTTTTCTCTTTTTCTTCCTTTCATTTTCTTTTTCACTTACTTATCCTCCGCACTTGCCTTTCTGAATTATGCCATTGATTCCGAAAGAGGGGTATGAAAGAAAATAAATAAGGCTCAAAAGGGGTGACAAGGGATAAAGTGTTTACATAGCAGATCAAAACACCTTCGTCATTCAAATCTTCAAAATATGCCAAATACAAACAATTACAATTAAACAAAGAAATCATACATAATATCTCTTGACCGCATTGGAATTGATAGCCATTTCTACATATTTTCCTTCCACGTCTGTTAAATATAGTGCACCATGGGACAACACTCTGGTTACAACAAATGACCCATGCCAGTTTGGGGCGAACTTTCCTTTTACTTTAGCCCAATGAGGCAAGATACGTCTCAGCACTAACTTTCCCACTGCAAACTTCCTCAGACGCACTTTCTTGTTGTACGCTCTTGCCATTCTTTGTTGACACAATTGGTCATGACACACTGATGCCAATCTTTTCTCATCGATTAAACTCAATTGCTCCAGACGGGTTTTGACCCACTCATCATCATCATATTCCATTTCATCATCGCACTCAATTTCTTGTATTATTTTTTCAGAATTGGATTGGATTTTAAGACTGGGCCGAGGATTCCTCATGCATGTCATGTCATTGAAACCAGCATAAAAGAACTAAGAAAGAAAAGAAAAAAAATGAAACTATCAGAAATGAAGAAGGGAAATTACATTTCATTGAAATTAAAAGATAACAAGGTTTAACACATCCAAACGGACGGAACATAGAATCTAAATCACAACCCTGGAATAATCCAGACAACTAAAGAAAATCAAAGCCCACTACCAAAACTCCCTCCGAGTAGGAAGAGGAGTAGTTTCCCAATTTTTGATACTCCCATTCGGCCTGACAAAATGCACTTCTTCGTCACCAGAACCTTTCCCAATTTCTACCGTAGTCACTTTATCACATAGACTTTGGACCCTCACAATCAACTCCTTATCAAAGAAGACACCCCAAGTTTTGGAACTGTTGACACCGGACGCTTTATTGTCCCTGACTTGACAAAAGTCCTGAAGAGGGGTGGGATAGGCCTAGAGGGCGACCATGCTTTCTTTTCCAACCTTGTAGCCTTCTTCACATCATCCTTTGTAGGCTTGAACCCCAGACAAAATGTACCCAGATTTTTACATAGAGATACGGGTTGCACAATACCTTGCAAATATGCGCCTAGACCTTTACCCGGCACAAAATCATACTTCAACATGTCATTAGCTACCATGCAGATCGAAGGTGATAGCCTCGGCCTTGGAATGCATTTTCCTTCAGGAGCCTTTTCGACGGACATCATTTCGGAGGTTTGATAAGCTAAAGGTCCTTTATCATCTCTGGCCTCAATAAATGGAGCAGATGAATCTTCATAAAGGGATAAATCCTCCTCCCCACGCATAACTATCTCTTGTTTGTCCCACTAAAATTTTACCATTTGATGTAGCAACGATGGCACTGCCTTAGTTGCATGTATCTAAGGCCTACCCAATAACAAATTATACGGGGTGGCCACGTTTAGCACTTGAAATTCCACACTGAAACAAACTGGCCCTATCACCAATTCAAGTGTTATATCTCCAGCATGGCTTTTTCTTTTCCCATCAAGACCTCGAACACCTACCCTGCTCATGTGGATTCTTTCGGTGTCGATCTTCAACTTTTGCAAAGTGGACAGAGGGCAAATATTTGCACTAGATCCATTATCTACCAATACTCTGGTGACAAAATAATTTTTGCACTTCACCATGATACACAAAGCTCGATTGTGTTCCGCACCCTCTATAGGAAGCTCATCGTTTGCAAAAATGGTCCTGTTTGCTTCGAAGATCCTACTAGCAATCTTTTCTAATTGATTTACTGTGATGTTATGGGGAACATGTGCCTCTTTCAGAATCCTCATTATGACCCCCACGATGTTCATCTGATTGTGTCAACAAAGATAGCATAGAAATATTAGATGGATTTTTCCTTAATTGTTCAACAATGGAATAGTCTTGCACTTTCATCTTTCTCAAGAACTCTTCGACCTCCTCCTCGATCACTGATTCCCTTACTGGCATTTGGCTACCTTTGAAGATCTTGGCCTTCCTTAGTTCTTTGGAGGTAAGACATCCTCTGAAATGATTTGATCCTCTAATCTCAACACATTCCTCCTCCATTCCTTAAACTTTGTATGTCATTATTGCTTGTTTGCAGTTTCCCGGGACATCCTTTGCCTCAGCCACTGGCAACTGAGTCGTTGACTTAATAACAATAGGGGTAGCGGGAGACCTTCTCACAACTACAACAAGCTTGCTTGGCATCCCTAATACCAACAACTTTGGCTTTTTCCGACTTGCCCCGACATCATTTGAAGACCCTTCTGCAAACCTCACACATTTTCTAGATAGCTCAACTTGCTCCACAACCTTAGCGGGTTTTTCAATTTCAATGGGAGGCCTGAGATGAGGAGTGCACCAGTATGGAGCTGAGGTCTTGAATGTTGGTTTTGTGCCATAGTATTGGTCATCAGGAACTTTGAGAAAAGTTTTACTAGAAGATAAAAGGGTGTTGGCATGGGGAGGAGCTGTGACATGTTGTGGGTAGAGATCAGCACCATTTGGAATCTGGGATAGTGATGGTAGAGGGACGGACACAAGACTTTCAATGTAATTGGTGGGGAATGAGGGTAGAGGGTGCCCACTAAACCAAGCCTGGTACATCCCTATTATCTGGCGTCTCAATCTTCGGTCCACTTCTTTCATCTCAAATTCCGATTCGACAACACCTATATCTGATCCCTTACTAGTCATGGTTGTCTTGCTGTTTGACCTAGCGTGCATGGATGACTCGCCTGAATGTCACAAACTAACCACCTTCTTGCTATGACTATAACAAAACAAATCCATCACGTTAGTATTAGGGTATTTAACAATTTGGTAACCACACATTTAGGGAATAAATGCACCTAAGCAGTTAACGGTTTCTATTATGCATTTGCTCGACTACTTGCGTCATCCCGGCTTTCCTTTTTTTCGATTGCAACTATGTTTGGTTTTTGTTTCCTTTCTTCTTTTCTTTCTTTCTCACTCTTGCCTTTGTTTCCTCTTTGTTCTTATTTTCTCATTCCCTCTTGTTTTGCCATTGTTTCTTTCGTTTGGTTTCTTATTTTGTTTTTGTTTTTGTTTTTCTTTCTTGTTTTTCCCCTCTTTTCTTTCTATTTTCCTTATTGTTTTTCCTCTCTTTTCTTTTCTTGTTTCTCTCCTGTTTTTCCTCTTTTTTCCCTTTTTCTATTTGGTTATGGTCGAATCCTATGGAGATTGCCTACATATCATGGCCCTGCATGAATCAGACCAAGCGTAGTTCGTGCAAATAAAAGGTAAAAAACAATAAAACATATTTTTGGAATTTTCAAATTTTCATAATGAAACAATCTTTGATTACAATGGTTTAAAAACTGACAAACTTAAACTAAACTAACAGACTCTAACGAAAAGACGAAATACAGACTCGAAAATCAAACAACCCACATACTCTAATCAAAAGAAATACAAACTGAAAAACAAACTGACAGATTCCTTCCCCTATATGCCAATTTTAACCAAATGACTGTTTTTGCAAACGTGGCCCCTTCCCAATTCACATGAATTTTGAGGCCGGGGAGGATTATTTTTTGACACTTCACAAACTCGTCCGTTCTTTTACGAGAATAGCCTTTCGACAACTGAAGGATACTCTAAGGCTATCTCGGCAAGAACGGTTTAAGACACCGCCGAAGCTGGATCGGCTTATCTTGACCAAAATATAAACGGTATTCACTTGACCACTAACTCTTTTTCTTTCTTTTCAAATTAAAATAAAAGACCTAGTTTTGCAAACACGGCCTTTCAGCACCTCGGGGACGAAGATTTTAAGGCTGCATTAGCTAACAGGCCAAAATCTTGAAAAAAAATGATCAAAGGTGGCTGTTCTCACAATAGCAGCCTTCCGGTGCCCTTTTAGGGACATTCGGCTGTTTTTTATAAGAAGGACATCACCTTAAGTATTTTCAGATAAAATCAAATTTTGTTCTTTTCAGGTTATTTTTGCAAAAAGGGAAGTTGGACCCGATGGGGGTTGCCTACGTATCCCATACCTTGTGAGAATCAAACTGGCGTAATTCGGGCAAATAAAACTAACTATTTTCAAAAATAAAACTCTTTTTCGTTGGCAGATACACTATTTCTGAAAATAAGACTCTTTTTATATTTTCTTTTTCAGTGGTAAATAAAACAAACTAATTTGAAAATAAAACTCTTTTTGTTTTTCTTTTCCAATGGCAAACTAAAACAAAATATTAAAAATAAAAATACTTTCCTTTTTCTTTTCTTTCATTTTTCTCAAAAATCTGGCAGAGTTTCGGCACTACTTGGACATTGGTTTTTCTAATATAGGTAATTAACTCTCTACACTGCTATTTTCTCTTTTTTTCTTTTTCTCTTTTTCTCTTTTTATTTTTCAACTTTTCGAGATATTCAAAGTCGGCCAGCATGCGAGTCCGAGACAAATAAATGTACACGCAACACGTAAGATGCATCAGGGTGGTCTTTTTTATTTCAGGTTACCTGTCCTAGACGGACTCAACCCTTGTGTTGGGTCCCCTAAATCATATGCACGTGATGCAAATAAGCGTTCTTACTAGGGATCCGACATAAATTTAGTTATTCTAGGTTCAAAACCTGGGTATATGTTCTAGACTGTGTACCCGAGCGCACAACTCGAGTCGAGTAAGGGGCTACGTACCGGGAACCAAAAGGCCATCCGGCTTAGTAACTTGTCTGGCCTCTTTCTTATTTCAAGGTATGACACTAACAGAATAGGGAGTCTAAACCAGTAAGCACATCCCCGGAGATGAAAAGAGAAGGGTTTTGTCACAGTTTATATACATTCCAGATAACATCAAAGCAGTAAAGAATTTAGCACATTTAGCATGAAATATGTAGGAAAATCAGATAAAGCCAAGTATATCAATTATTCTAAGCTCGAATTCTCGAACCCTGAACCGAAGTTCTGGGTTCTTGTCCCCAGCAGAGTCGCCAGAGATATCACACCTCCTTTTTACCTACCCCCGCAAGGGCGTAAATGAGTTTTTTCTAATTAAAGGACAATCGAAACGGAATTTATTTATTAAAGATTCAGAGTCACCACTTGGGAGATTAATAGTGTCCCAAGTCACTGGTTTAGAATCCCGAATCGAGGAAATTATTGACTCTGTTTAACAGTCCGCGAACCAAAAATTCGAGTAAGGAATTCTGTTAACCTGGGAGAAGGGGTTAGGCATTCCTGAGTTCCGTGGTTCTAGCACGGTCGCTTAAACTGTTATTAATGGCTAAATATCTGATTTTAATACATGTTTTAATCTATGTGCCTTTTGACTTTAAACTTCTTTATTATTATTTTTAAAGAGAATTGCAACGTCGTGAAAACATGTCTCGAACCACGTCACATAAATGCACTCGTGATTTTTGACACATTTCGACTTCGTTGAGATTTGGATTTGGGTCACATAAATGTGCACCCAAATTTAAGAAGATAATATTATTAAACGCCAGGCCTAAAGCAACTAACATATTATTAACTTTGCGGGAGGCCATGAAATTCACTAAATGGCACGTCCCGAGGTCTAAAATATTTTTATGAAACAGATAAGAGGGCCACGCAATTTATGATTTTATTTGGCGCGACGCACCTCAAATATTTTAAAGGATATCCTGTAAGGACTATAATTCTTCTATTAATGACTATATCTATAACCTAATTTAATTTCATTAATACTTTCCTGAACGGTCCATAACCCGTACCAGAACCTATGGTGGATTTGGTTTTCGTCACATTTTGCCTCAACTTAACCCAAATAGAAAGAGACATTAATCAGCCCAGATCCTGAGAGACCAATTAAATATTCAGGGCTAACGCTGGCCCAAATGAGGGGCTAATTACAACTGGGCGAGGCTGTACATCAGTAGAAACTGAGGCCCACATTACTCAAAAATAGGCTATTAAGCCTTGATCCGTTAATATACCTAATCAAAGCTGGAACTTAAACAAATTCAAACGAAAAAAAACGCTGCTGAGCTTATTTCAAGTTGTTCAAATTGTATCCAATACTTGCTGCAAATAATTTTAGAAACAGAGACGGGATGACTAAACTATGGTGATTACTAATAATATGGAGGTATCAAACTCAAAATATTCAAGTCCTTATTCTATTCCAACTTCAACCTATCAGGCTAGTATGATACATTATTCTACTAGCACTTGTTCATGCAAACAATTGCAATAGGCAGTCCTATTGATACGAACTAAAAAAAAATTGAAACAGTCCAATTATATCATCCTAATATTGCCCAGTTTTAATTACAGAAATTAAACATTGGATGCTAACGTGTGAATTGACATAATCAGAATTAAAATCCATTACACAGTCTAGACATTCAGTTCAATTATACAGTTCTTAGTTTATTACATACTATAATAGAGTTCTAATCAGTTACAAGTCAAAAAATAAAGGAATTCAACAAGAGAGGCCTGATCAGCACTTCATTTCATTTCAAAAGCCTGGGAAATACAAGATGTGTACCTGAAGGTCAAAAACAAATATGAGAAATGGTCAGCACATCAACAACAACAACCAGAATTTACTAAGCAACCACAAGCTCGAACTCAACCAGAAATACCTCCAACCCAGTAGATGTTTCACACCAAATCAGATAGAAAATCAATCAAAGTAGCTTGAATAACACCAAACGAAGTTGAAAATACACCCAAAACACACTCTGAAACTTCAACAGCTGATCACAAGGAATTTCATGCTACTTTTCATATTTATCTAGGCTAGAAATTCAAGACAGTTGCTAAAAACTGGAAAATGATCTAAGGAACTAAATGTAACAGTATTTTTGGGATTTTCTATAACTTATTTTTGTATTTTTGAAAGAACTAAGACCTAAGGGAGCTTCAGAATTTCAGATCTGATTTTGGTTTTGAATTTCAAATTCTAGATTCTAAACTTGTGGAGATTTTGGGGGAAATTTTTCAGAGATTGAAACTTGCAAATGAAGGCACGAGGGCTGCCTTTTATAGGCAGGAAAGGGGGAGGAAGCTTCTAGAATTCATTCACTCATTTTTCCCCTTTTTATTTTTAGATTTTGCTCATTAGTCCTAAAGTTTTGACTTGTTGCCTATGTTATTACCCTAAGCTATTGAAATTTCAATTAAAACCCTCCTTTAGAAGATTCTAGGGGGCTCTAGTTTGTTTTCTATTTATGGAATACCTATACAACACTTTACTTAATCTGAAATTTACCAGACCTATACTAACTAAAACCCCACCCCCTTTACCTTAGTTAGTAACCATGGTTAATTACTCAAAGGGAATGAAAATTCAGCTAAGTCTAAACAGATCCTAAAGTTTAACTAATTAAAAATGGAACTTAAACCTCACTGAATTATTAATCCAAGCTAAACTAATTCAATTCAAACGAAATTAAACTAGGCTGACTAATCAGTAGCAAACATGAATTTCCTAATCAAAACAATCAAATTTCAAACTAGCAGAAAATCAAAGTGGAAATCATAACAAAATTAAAACATAGTATGGATTAAAACAAGACAAAACACTTAACATGGGGAGAATTAATCAGATGAGGAGGATTAAACAAAACAATTAACATGGCTTCAAAATTGATAATCAGAAACCTAACCTAAAACACTAATTATGAACTAATCTAATCTTAACAACACATAAATCAAACACAAAAAGAGAGGAAAACTTATTTATGCGAAGGTAAACTGCACTGGACGATGATTAAAGCACCGGAATGATAGGAACATGTGTTCTTCACCAAGAACAAACGAACACATCATCTCGAGGCTTGAACTCAACTCTGGACTCAGACAATTGGGAAAAACTTGAAAAACTCAGATTTCTAGGGTTCTGCCAGTCTAAGATCCAAAATTCGAGAGGCTGTGGTGACATTCAAAGGATTCCAAGTAGGGATTCGGGTAGAGGGGGTCAGAAGAGTATAGGGTATAAATTTGGTTGGATTTGGGTGAGTTAATGTTTTGGTCCGTATTTTCGATCTAAGATTCGAAGAGATAGGTGATGATTCGAGGGACAAGGTTCAGGGATTTGGAAAGAGGAAGGCGAGGGGAGTTCAGGGTGTAATTTTTGGGTTCATTGGAGCTTCGCCGCCGGCGGAGGCGATTTCCGGCCGGCGGCAGACGGCGGAGGAACAAGGTACGAGGAAGACGAATTTGGTCTCAAGGGTTACTGAAGAATTTGGACATTTTTATTTAATAATCGAGATGGAACCACGGCCGTTGGATTAGAGTGGATGGATGGCCTGGATTTAATTTGGCATTTATAACTCAAAACGATGTAGTATGCTTCCTATACTACGTCGTTTCGTTGGTCTCAAGGACATGGGCGTCTGAACCGGGTAGGGGGTGCAGATTTGGGCTGATTGGGCATGTGTTTGAGTGGGATTGAGCTGCAAAATGGCCCAAGACTAAGTAAACAAGTCTTTTCTTTTAATTCTCTCTTTTTTTTTCACTTGTTTTCTTTTCCTTTTCTTCCTTTTATTTATTTATTTATTTTATTTACTTTTTATTAAATGCCAAATCAACAAATAAAAATCCAAATTGACTTCTAAAATTATATTACTCAATTTCCAAATACCATAATTCCTAATTAAACGCATCCTAAGATAATTAAAAGTATAAATGCAAAAAGAACTATTTTTTGTTATTTTCTTTATTTTTTGAAGTAACTTAACTACTAATTAATCCTAAAATGTAAAATTAAATCCTAAATGCAAATGCCAAGTATATATGTTTTTTTATATTTCTTATTAATTAAAATGCACAAATAAAAATGCAAACAATTAACATAAAATATCACAAAAATCCATAAAATTGTAAACTAATGAAACAAATCATTTTGTTTGAATTTCTGGGAGTAATTCATATAGAGCAAAAATCATGTGCTCACAGGAATCAACAGAATAAAGTAGGAAGGAAACATGCTGTGGGGAAACAACAGATTCTAACAATAAGTCGGTAAAGAAGCATTAATAAGGAGCATGATGAACATCATATCTAAGTCTGTCACAGTAATGAAACGGTAACACGTGCATGGCACCACCCTTCGTATTTTTACTCTTGTCCTCACCATATAAAACATCATAAATGGCACGGCATCACCCTTCGTGCATTACCTCACAGAATCATGGCACGGCATCATCCTTCGTGCATTACCTCACATAATCATGGTACGACATCACCCTTCGTGCATTATTATTCACAATATAGGCATGGCATCACCCTTCGTGCATTAATACTCATAATATTGGTACGACATCACCCTTCGTGCTTCACACTCTCTCACAATAATATGCACGGTATCACCCTTTGTGCTTTACACTCTTCCTCACCCAAACAACAGAAAAAAATAATATTTCCCAGAAAGTGAATCAACATTATCAACAATAATATCAACAAACACCCCGGCAAGGGATTCAGCTATAGCCAATCTCATTTCAACAACCTCTTTACAAAATGGAACTTCAATTTGAGTCAATACTAAACAATAATCAGTAACCAAGAAACTTTTATAAGCTTTGTTCAACATTAATAATCATCAATTTAAGCATGATCGATACATAATAGAGTCACAACAATCATGGTACAAGACTCATGAGCATGCTTGACACCAACGTATAGATACTTTTCACCACACCTATACATCATAGTCGATACAAACACATAGCAAATAGACCACAACTCCTATTTCCTCAAGCTAAGGTTAAGCCAAATACTTACCTCGATTCCACGAACAAGATTAAGCCTCTATTACCGCTTTACCCCTTGGTTCCACTTTCAATTCACTTGTATCTAGTCACAATGTACTTAATAACATTAATATATGCTAAATAAACCAATTTTAATGCATGAAAACAGATTTCCTATTAATTTCCCCAAAAAGTCAAAAATCGACCCCGGACCCGCTTGGTCCAAACCCAAAATTCGGACCAAAATCCAATTACCCATTCACCCCCGAGCCCAGATATACAATTGGTTTATGAATCTAACCTCAATTTGATGTCTAAATCCCCAAAATTTTGATATTCCTAAGTTCTACCTAAAATTTTTCAATTCCACCAAGAAAACCCTAGATTCTAGGATGAATTCTTGTAAAAAGAAGTTAAGAAGTGAAAGAAATAAGTTTAAAATCACTTGTGTTTTGGGGAATAAAGAGTGTTTGAAAAATCGCCTTTTATGTTTTAGGGTTTTGAAAAAAATAAAAAATGGCTGAAAAGTCTTGTTTATATATACCCCTCTCAGATCCTCACTGCTGACTGCGGCCGCGGAGCTCCACCGCAGATCGCGAAATATCGAGCGCGGCCACGGAGGTTTGGCCTTGCCGACCGCTGACCGCAAAAATCCCACCCCAACAGCGGAGACCCCAGCGCGGTCGCGAAAAGTCACCGGGGACCGCGAACCCCAGTTTTGAGATCTGCAACTTTGCTAAACTTGCAACAACTATTTTCTTTTTTTTTTCTAAGTCTAAATTCACTCTGTGGCCTATCCGAAACTCACCCGAGCCCTCAGGGCTTCAAACCAATCATGCATACAAGTTTAAAAATATCATATGAACTTGCTCGTGCTATCAAATCATTAAAATAATATCAACAACTAGATTAAACCTCAAATTCATTAAATCACTCAAGAACATTGAAATTTCTATTTTCTCAACTATCGGTCCGTTTTATACCAAACCAATTCTGATTCTTACCAAATTTTACAGACTTATAATTTTAAACTTGTACCGAGCTCCAGAACCAAGATACGCGCCCGATACCATCAATAAAATGCATCATTTTATTTCAAAAAGCCTTTATATTTTCCAGCAAATAATTTTCTTTAAAAATTCTTTTTTTGGGCTTGGGACCTCGGAATTCTATTCCGGGCATACGCCCAAGTCCCACATTTTACTACGGATCCTAAGCGACCGTCGGATTACGGGTCCGGGACCGTTGGATCATGGGTCCGGGCCTGTTTACCAAAAATATTGACCAAAGTCAACTTTAATCAATTTTAAAGGCCAATTTTATTATTTACTAAAATCTCGCATAAAAACTTTTTCGGAAACGCGCCCGGACTGCACATGCAAATCGAGGTGAGGCAAAAAGAGGTTTTCGAGACCTCGGGACGCAGATTTGAATTCTAAAACAAAAGATGACCATTAGGGTCATCACATCCCAACATATAAACAACAACACTATCAAATATTCTCCCTTATTCCTCATTTTTGTGGCGTGCAACCCGATTCCATATGTCCACCCTTATTACTCCTCAACACATATCACCCTTATTCCCCTTATTGTGATGTGCAACCCGATCCCACTTGTCCACCCTTATTACTCCTTGTTGCGACGTGCAATCCGATCCCACCAGACAATCAAATTTCACCCTTATTCCTCCTATTGCGGCGTGTAACCCAATCCCAATTTATATATGTATATCGACACCAAACACAAAAGAATAAAGACAAGTGCTTCACAAGCTGACTCAAATCCACCATATTACTTACACCTCAATCCACACAATGAAATATCACTACGATTATGAAACTTCACCAGTGAAAACTACTCAGTGAGACCAACTAAGGTGTACCATAAGGCACCAACAAATCAATATAAGCCAATAGGGTAATAAAATGAAGCTACAAAACCAATAATACTTCAACGGGAACATCAACAGTTAACATGAAATAATTAAATAGTGCACTAAAGAGAACAACAGTTAATATAAAGCAATTAAACATGGAAACATTTATGAGCATGTAGCAATTAAGCAGGAAAGCAAGATATAGGAAAACGGGGAAAGGAAACGGGCTAAACAAGTAATTTGGTGGCACATATGTACTCCACACCTATACGCCACACACATGATATCTCACATAGCAAGCAAGTCGGGGATCCCTAGTTCCTCAAGTCAAGGTTAGACCAAACACTTACCTCAAGCCAACGGATTTTTCAAAGCCCAATCAGCGCTTTACCTCTCCATTCCACCACCAATTCACTCGTATCTAGCCATAATTAACTTAATAACATCAGTAAACGCTAAAAAAACCAATTTCAATGCATAATCAAAGATTTTCCAGCATTTTTTCCAAAAAGTCAAAAATTGACCCCGGGCCTGCTTGGTCAAAACTCAAAGTTTGGACCAAAACCCGGTTACCCATTCACCCCCGAGCCAGAATATACAATTGGTTTAGAATCCGACCTCAAATTGAGGTCCAAATCTCCTAAATTCAAAATTCCTAAATTCTACCCAAGAACACCCAATTTCCCATGAAAAACCCTAGATTGTGAGATGAAATCATGTTAAAAGATGAAATAGATTGAAGAAAATGGGTTAGAAATCACTTACCTATGATTTGGAGAAGTTTGGGTCTTTGAAAAATCGCCCAGGGATGTTTAGGGTTCGAAAATTTGAGAAATGAGTTCAAAATGCCGTCTAAGTTATGTTTTACACAGTTGCAGGTATTGTATTTGCCATCCCAGGTTTGCAAATGCGAACTCGCAAATGCGAAGCTTGGCCTGGACTGCTACCTTCGCAAATGCGAACCATCTGGTCGCAAATGCGATATACCCCTTGCCTTGTCTTCTTCGCAAATGCGAAGAGATGTTTGCAATTACGAACATTGGCCTCCACAGCTACCCTTCGCAATTGCGATGAGTAGGTCGCAAGTGCAAACCCAATGGTGGTCGCAAATGCGAGGCTTGATCTCGCAATTGCGAGATCAGAGGCTCTGCAACAAAACTGAATGAGCCCTCGGGGCTCTAAATCAAACATGCATACAAGTCTAAAAATATCATACGGACTTGCTCGTGCGATCAACTCGCGAAAATAACATCTTAGACAACGAATTTAACACTAAAACTCATGAAATTTCAAGATAGTTCAAAATAGCAAGTCCCATATTTTCTTTAGCAAATAAATAGCAAATAATTTTCTTTATAAATTTATTTCTCGGGCTAGGGACCTCAAAATTCGATTTCGGTCATACGCCCAAGTCCCATATTTGTCTAAGGACCCTCCGGGGCCGCCGGAACATGGGTCCGGGTCCGTTTATCCAAAATATTGACCGAAGTCAACTAAAATCATATTTTTAAGTCAAAAATTATTATTTCTTAAATTTTTCACACAAAAGCTTTCCAGTATCGCGCTCGGACTGCGCACGCAAATTGATGAGGGACAAAAAGAGATTTTCAAGGCCTCAGAATATGGAAACGGATTCTAAAACGAAAGGTGACCTTTTGGGTCATCACACTAAATACTCTAAAAAAAAATATGTTCCTTTTTGAAAAGATAATTTTCTTTTTTATTTACATTTATGACACCTTTTTTTTCTAAAAAAATATTTCAAAGAAATCAAATTAAAAAAAAAAATTGTTAGAGGCCATTGGCTACCGCTTGGTTGTTAGAAACGGACATATTTCAAAGGCAAAAGTAGATGCAGTTTCTTTCTCGTGCATTTTGAAGGAATTATAATTTAATTCAAATTAATTTTTTCCCTTAAATTTAGGAGTACGTTTTTAATGGGAAATAGGATCTAGAAAAGTCAAAGTTGTTTATTTATAGTAAATTTTAATGGTTCTAAATATTATTATGAGTATTTACATAGTTTAAATAAGAAAAAATTTAATAGTCAAAATTTTATTTGATTATACAATCATACGTATTAGGAGATAATTAAATTACAAACTTTGTCTAATATAAAACCTACTTAAAAGGGTAAAAGGGATGAATAACTTTCCGCTAAGGGCCTATCGTATTTTTAATATAATACTAGTCTCTGTGTACGTGCGTTGCACATAAATATTAGATCAATTAAAGGGTAGCTCGATGCACAAGGCATCCCGCATTCACGCAAGGTCTAGAGAAGAATCACACCTCAATGGGTGTGATGTAGACAACCTACTCTAATACAAGTATATTTTTTATAAAAGATGTATATATGGCTTGTTGTAAAGCAATTAATGTGGAAAAAATTAAAATAAAAAATTAAATGCAAAAAATCATTGTCATTACATGTAAAAATAATAATCAAACATCGTCTAAACTTGCATCTATAATCAATTTAATTATGTTAGATAGTATTTATAATTATTGATATTGTAGAAATATGCAATATATATGCTCATATCTTATTTATATATTTATTTATTTGAAAAAAACACAATGATCAAGTAATATTAAATTTTAGGTAGGACAAAATTATATAAAAAGATAAATTAATCTTGGATATTTAAAGGCAAACTCACGGAAGATTTTTATTTTATTTTAATAAAGTAGTATTTTTCAAGAAGAAATTAAATGGTGTTTAAAGTAAGAAAATACATTCATAAAATTCATAACCTAAACTGAATAAAAAGGTGTTCAAAACATCCCTAAAATTTCTAACACAAATAAAAGGGAAAATATAATTTTAAGAAGGAATCAAATATATATTTTCAATTCCGAGAATTCGTAATGTAAATAAAAGAGGAAATTACCTTCTTAAGAAAGAATCAATTGTGTTCCATTCCTAAGAACATAACAAATAAAGAAAAGCAAATATATAAATAAGAGAAGGAAAAATAGTGACTCTACAGAAAGAGTCCTGTCAAAATGTTGCCCTCTAGAGTTTGATTTTTTCATCCGAAGTAATTTTAAGTTTTTATTTCTGTCTATTGCTTTAGAGTTTTTTTTTTTTTTGAGCAAATAGAAAATTTATATATTAAAACTTAAGGAGGATTAAATACATTGTTCCCATAATTGGTGTATCGAAGGACACTTTCATTACCTAGGTTTGCCAAAGTATTGCAAGCATCATAAAGAGAGTTGTTTAACAAAAATACATTGTTCTAATAAGTCTTTTTTCACAAAACATTTAACATAAGAGGGAGCTTCAACAAAAATCTTCACGCCTTCACGTTCTTCTTTTGCCTTTTTTGCCATGTGATGAGCCACATTATTCCCCTGCCCGAATGTGTGCCGGAGGATTATCTCCTTCTACTGGTGCATTCCCCACCTGCATTCATTAACAATATCATCATAAAGCATATTCCTTTGTAGGATCGATTGTATAGCCTCCACAGAATCAGATTCTATTGCCAGCAGGTATAGTCTCCATTCCTTAGCATTTTTTAGCCCTTCTAGTAGAGCTTTCAACTCTGCTTCTAGTGAGCCACTTGCATGTGAAGATTTTCCAAATCCCACAATCTAGTGACCTTTAGCATTTCTTAAAATGCCTCCCAAACTACTGTTTTGCTTAACAGTGTTATAACTAGCATCTATGTTAAGTTTTGTCCACCCTTTTGGCGGCTTGTGCCATGCAATATTAATAGGGATTTTTGGAGGAGTGAAGATGCTTTTTTCAGTGAGGAGTTTAAATTCAATAGCCTTTTTAACGACAAAGTCACCATTGATTGGGGAGTTGGTATTTTTATGATTGTTATTATTCCTATTTTTCCATGCATACCAAATTATGAAAGGGAAGAGAAGGTCTCAATTTATGATATTATTAGTAATTGGGTAATTAAAGGTCTTAAGTTGGATTAGCCAGTGATCACCTGAATCTTTGTAGTAGTGATGCCACCCAACCCTTTCCCAAAAGGGCTTGTTTGCTTTACATTTAAAAAAAATGTGAGTAATAGATTCTTCCTCGTTATTTCTACATACCAGACATATTGGATCTAAGTTCAAACCAATTTTTGACAGGTATTATCTACAAGGAATCCTGTTATGGAGACATTGCCACAAAAAGTATTTTATTTAATTGGGACAATGTAGCTTCCAAATCCATTAAAAATCCTGATAGCTTATTCCTGAGGGCTAAAGTAAACTAAAGCAAGATTTAGTTGTGAAAAAGCCTTTTGTAGTTAGTAACCATATAGGAATGTCACTCTTTGGGCTTTTTCTCTAAATTCTCACTTTTTTAATAATGTCCTTAAAATGATTTGGAATATCCAAAGAAAGATTATCAAATTCCCAATTTTTCCTATGTAGTAAGTCTTTTAATTTTAAGGTTAGTTCTCTTTTTTGAAGAGGGACTTCCACAGTAGATCTAAGGTTTCCTACCTCAGGGATCCAATTAGTTTCCCAAATATTCATGTTTGAGAGAAAGTGGAGTGACCAACTAATCCCTTTAGAGCATAACTCCCAACCATTTTTAACGCTTCTCCAAATGAAAGAGTTTTTATTAATATCATTACTTGAAGAATGGGTGGTGATTAAAAGAGAAGCCCAGGGAGAGGTGGGATTTGTGAGTAGTCTCCAAACCATGCTAGCCAAAGTGCACAAATTTTTTGAAATGGCAGTACGTTTTCCTAGACCACCATTAGATTTTGGTTGGCAAATGATTGACCAATTTACAAGGTGAATTTTTTATATTCATTGGTAGATCCCCAGATGAAATTTCTTTTGTCACGACCAAAATTTCCCACCCTCGTGGGTCGTGATGGCGCCTACTCGTAGAAGCTAGGCAAGCCACACATTTATAATCCATAACTACTTAATTAACAGGAAATAAATAATTAAACAACAGCGGAATTCGTAATTTAGCGGAAGACTTAAACGATATAAACCAAAATAATAAGGGAAAATCCACATATGCCTCTACCCAGAACTGATGTCACAATTTTACGGACTATCTAAGAGTGCTACACAAAAACGTCTGAAATGAGGAAATAAAAAATGTCTGGAATACAAGAGGAAACAGTGCATAAAAATAGGTAGAAGAGATGATGGGCTTGAGGACGCCCGTAGGACTACCTCGAGACCTCGGGGCTGAAGGAAGGCCCCCGAACTACTGTTGCGCACCGTATGCTGCTCCAGTACCTGGATCTGTGCAAAAGATCACAGAGTGTAGTATCAGCACAACCGACCCCATGTGCTGGTAAGTGCCTAGCCTAACTCCGGCGAAGTAGTGACGAGGCTAGACCGGACCACCACATAAACCTGTGCAGTTATATGTACATATACGGCGGAATCGAGATACAGAGATAACTAATCAATATGGGAGGGTGAGCATGCTATTGGGGAAGTAATAATTCCAAGTAAAAGTCATCCAGTAACAAAAGAAACTACACAACTCAAACATAAATAAATAATCAGAAAGCAGCAAGTGCACGGCATCACCCTTCGTGCTTTTACTCCCATCCTCACCAAGCAACGATATTATAAAACGTGCACGACATCACCCTTCATGCTTTTACTATCTTTCCTCACATATAATCAATAGAATCGGCACAGAATGGTACATCGTGCGGCACAACATCCCCCTTCATGCTTTACTCTCTTTCCTCACAATAAGCAAACAATGCACAGCATCACCCTTCGTGCTTTAGCACTCGTTCTCACAATAAATAAATAATGCACGGCATCACCCTTTGTGCTTTAACACTCTTCCTCACCCAAACAACAATCACAAAAAAGGGGCAAGGGAATAAACAAAATAATAATAGAAACCCCGGTAAGGGAACACAACTAAACAATTAAATCCCGGCAAGGGTACAACATCAATAATCTCAATGTCCCGGCAAGGAAAAAAAATTAATAAGCAACAATATCCTAGCAAGGGAACAATTTAAACACTCTTTCTCTTACTTTCACTTTTATTTCATATCTTACTTTACCACTTGAGCCAATGCTCCAAAGGGTTCAATCATTTCATACACTTTCACAATTGTAATATACCTTGAGCCAATGCTCCTCGATGTTCGTAGGTCACAATTTCCTTTAAAAAGCTTTTCATAACAAATAGGAATCATCACCAAGGCAAGAGGAATACAACGAAATCAAGATATTCACAATTTAAAGACTCACGGTCATGCTAGACACCAACATATAGATACTCATCACCATGCCTATACGTCGTACTCAACAATTACCACATAGCAAATAGGACTCAACTCCTAATCCCTCAAGCTAAGCTTAGACCAAAAACTTACCTCAAACTTTCACGGCCAATTCAATCCTCAATAACCACCTTCCCTCTTGAATTCGGCTCCAATTCAATTGTATCTATACATAAATGACTTGAATGCATCAATAAATGCTAAACAATGCGAACACAATGCCTAATGATAGCTTTTCCATTATTTTTTCCAAAAACTCAAATATTTGGTCAAAATACGAGGTTCGGACAAAAATCAAATCACACATTCACCCACGAGCCCGGATATATAATTTGTTTTCAAATTTGGCCCCAAAATGAGGTCTAAATCAAGAAAAATAAAAAATCCCTAACTCTACCCAAATCCCTAATTTTCTACCCTTAATCATGTGTTTTAGCCCTGGGATTTCAATAAATGTTGAAGAAAGTGGAAGAAAATAAGTTAAGGATTACTAACCCAAGAGGTTTTGGTGAAGAATCGCTTCAATGGTCGCCTAAGAGCCTGTTTTGTGAAATTTCTTATGAATCCCGTAGCTACTGTTTCTGAAATTTTAAAAATAACTGGGTAAAAAAATACTCATCCGTTCGCGACAGGCTGGTCGCGTTCGCGATGAGTCTACAGGCCATCGCGATCGCAAGAAAAGGAACGCGAACGTGGAGAGTAAAATGTTGTGGCCCGGAAATTGTTCTACGCAAACGCGTGAACCAGTACGCGAACGCGAACGCGAACGCGAAGAGGGAACCTGCAAAGCCACGGGAATGCGAGTGGTTGCACGCGAACGTGATGAGGAAAAGAAGACTCAGCCTTTAGTACCAAATAACACTACACGAACGCGAGGGCTTGGATGTGAATACGAAGGAAGAAAAAGTTAAAGCTTCGCGAACGCGGGAGATGTAACGCGAACAGGAAGAAGGAAAAAGGTCTCTAACAGCTGAAGCAAAATCTGCAATTTTTATAAGTTTAATACCATTCCGAAGCACCTACGAAATACTCCCGAGCCCTCGGGGCTCCTAACCAAACATATTCATTAACTCAACAACATCATACGAGCTTATCCGTGCGATCAAATTGCCTAAATAACATTAAAAACAAGGAATCAAACCTCAAAATCAAGAATTTTTCTCAAACTTCATCAAGTCTCAAATTTAGAACTTTAAGTCCGAATCACGTCAAACGACATCTGTATTTAACCAAATTTTACAGGAACATCTTAATTCACATATAAGACCTGTACCGAGCGCCGGAACCAAAATACGGGCCCGATACCAACACGTTCTAATCAAATTTTATTTTATTTTTTCCTTAACAATTTCAGAAAAATATTTTCTTTTAAAAAATTTGTTTCTCGGGCTCGGGATCTCAGAATTCAATTCCGGGCTTACACTCGAGTCCCATATTTTCCTACGGACCTTCTAAGACAGTGAAATCACGGGTCTGGGTTCATTTACCCAAAAAGTGGACCAAAGCCAAATTTATTCATTTTAACATCAAAACTCAGCATTTTTCACAGAATTTCATATTTAAGCTTTCCGGCTACGCGTCCGGACTGCATACGCAAATCGAGGCGACTCTAAATGAGGTTTTCAAGGCCTTGGAAGCACAGAATTAATTAAAAATAGGTTAACACCCTTTGGGTTGTCACATTATCCACCTCTAAAATAACCGTTCGTCCTCAAACAGACAGAAGAAAGAAGTACCTGAGTCGGGGAAAAGATGAGGATAACGGCTCCGCATATCAGACTCGGACTCCTAGGTCGTTGCCTCAGGAGGCTAACCCTTCACTGAACATGAACAGACGGAAAACTCTTGGATCTCAACTAACGAACCTGCCGGTCTAAAATAGATATCGGCTCCTCGTCATAAGACAAGTCCTTGTCCAACTGGATAGTGCTGAAATCCAACACGGTAGGCTGGATCGCCGTGATACTTCCGAAGCATGGACACATGAAACACTGGATGCACGGCTGATAAGCTCAGCGGCAAAGCAAGTCTCTAAGCCACCTCTCCCACTCGATCAAGAATCTCATACGGACCAATGAGCATAGGGCTAAGCTTGCCCTTCTTCCCAAACCTCATCAAGCCCTTCATAGGCGACACTCGAAGCAATACCCGCTGACTAACCATAAAGGCCACATCTCGAACCTTGCGGTCTGCATAGCTCTTTTGACTGGACTGAGTTAAATGAAGCCTATCCTGAATGATCCTGACCTTATCCAAGGCCTCCTGAACCAAATTTGTACCCAAAACAATTGAGCCTCTCCCAGCTCAAACCATCCAACCGGAGACCGATACCGCCTACCATATAAGGCCTAAAAAGGAGCCATCTGGATGCTCGACTGGTAGCTGTTGTTGTAGGCAAACTCTGTTAAAGGCAAAAACTGATCCCACGAGCCTCCAAAGTCAATAACACAAACTTGGAGCATATCCTCTAAGATTTGAATAGTCCGCTCGGATTGATCGTCCGTCTAGGAATGAAATGTTGTGCTCAACTCAACCCGTGTGCCCAGCTCTCGCTGAACTGCTCTCTAGAAGTGTGAGGTAAACTATGTACCCCAGTCCGAAATGATAGACACGGGAACTCCATGAAGGCGAACAATCTCCTGAATATAGATCTCAGCAAACCTCTCAAAAGAATAGGAGACTGCCACGAGAATGAAATACGCTGACTTGGTCAGCCTATCAACAATGACCCATATTGCATCGAAATTCTTCCGAGTCAGCGGAAGTCCAGTAACAAAGTCCATAGTGATCCACTCCCACTTCCACTCGGGAAGCTCAATCCTCTAAAATAAACCATCAGGTCTCTGATGCTCGTACTTAACCTGCTGACAATTGAAACAACGAGCCACATATGCTATGATATCTTTCTTCATTCTACACCACCAATAATGCTACCGTAAATCCTGATACATCTTTGCGGCGCCCGGATGAATAGAGTACCGGAAGCTATGGGCTACCTCCAAAATCAACTCTCGGAGACCATCCACATTAGGCGCACATACTCGACCCTAAAATCTCAAAACTCCATCATCATCTAAGGTAATATGCCTGGCACCTCCGCGCTGCACCGTGTCTCTAAGGACACACAAATAGGGATCATCATACTGCCGATCACGGATATGATCCAACAATGAAGAACGAGCAACCATGCAAACTAACACACGACTGGGCTCAGAAACATCCAGTCTCACAAACTGATTGGCTAAAGCCTGAACATTCAAAGCAAGCGGCCTCTCATCGACCGAAATATAAGCAAGACTGCCCATACTGGGTGACTTCCTACTCAAAGCATCGGTCACCACATTGGCCTTCCCTAGATGATATAAAATGGTGGTATCATAATCCTTCAACAACTCCAATCACCTTATTTGCCTCAAATTCAACTCCTTTTTCTTGAACAAGTACTGAAGACTCTTGTGATCCGTGAACACCTCGCATGCCACGCCATATAGATAATGCCTCCAAATCTTCAATGTGTGAACTATGGCTGCCAACTCCAAATCATGAATCAGATAGTTCTTCTCATGAATCTTCAATTACCTCGAAGCATAGGCAATGACTTTTCCATCCTACATCAACACTGCACCAAGCCCAATACGGGAAGCATCATAGTAGACTGCGTAAGGCCCTGAACCTGTGGGCAAAACCAATACCAGTGCCGTAGTCAGAGCTGTCTTGAGCTTCTGAAAGCTTGCCTCACACTCATCTGACCATCTGAACTGGGCACCCTTCTTGGTCAACCTGGTCATCGGGGCTACAATAGATGAAAACCCCTCCATAAACCGAAGGTAGTAGCCTGACAACCCCAAGAAACTCTTAATCTCTTTAGTTGATGCTGGTTTAGGCTAGTTATTGACTACCTCAATCTTCTTCGGGTCCACCTGAATACCCTCTGCTGATACAACATGATCCAAAAATGCAACCGAACTCAGCCAGAACTTACACTTAGAGAACTTGGCATATAACTGACTATCCCTCAGAGTCTGAAGAACCACTCTAAGGTGTTGCTCGTGCTCCTCCTGGCTGCGGGAATATATCAATATATCATCAATGAAGACTATCATGAATGAATCCAAATAAAGCATGAACACTCGGTTCATCAAGTCCATGAAAGCCATTTGTCAACCCGAATGACATAACCAAGAAATCATAATGCCCGTACTGAGTGTGAAAAGCTATCTTAGGGACATCGGATGCTCGAATCCTCAACTGATGGTAGCCATATCACAAGTCAATCTTGGAAAATACCTTGGCACCCTAAAGCTGGTCGAACAAATCATCAATCCTCGACAGTGGATACTTATTCTTGATTGTTACCTTGTTCAATTACCGGTAATCAATACACATTCTCATTGACCCATACTTCTTCTTGACAAATAACACCGGCGCACCCTAAGGCGAAACACTTGGTCTAATAAAACCCTTCTCAAGCAAATCCTATAATTGTTCCTTTAACTCTTTCAACTCAGGCAGCGCCATACCATACATCGAGATAGAAATGGGCTAAGTGCCCAGTACTAGATCAATGCAAAAGTCAATATCCCTATCGGGTGCCATACCCGACAGGTCTAAAGGGAAAACATGGGGGAACTCACGAACAACGGGCACGGAATCAATAGAGGGAACCTCAACACTAGAATCATGAACATAGGCTAAATAGGTCAAACACCCCTTATCGACCATACATCGAGCCTTCACATACGATATAACACTGCGGGTAGAATGACCAGGAGTCCCTCTCCACTCTAAACGAGGCATACCCGGTAAAGCTAAGGTCACAGTCTTGGCATGATAGTCCAAGATAGCATGGTAAGGTGATAACCAATCCTATAATAATCGCATATAAAGCCTCTCCATCGGGCCTGGCCTAAAGAGCATAACATCAAGGTTGGGCCCCACCACTCTAATCTACCTCTCTGGGATGGCCTGCTGCTAGCTGGCCTCCACCTCTAGCGGTCTAAGCTCCACCTCTATGACCTCTGCCTCCACCTCTAGCACCTCTACCCCCACCTCTAGCTGGCTAGCGGGCTTTGGAACATCTGGTGCCGAAACCATGGCACGAGAACCCTGGTGTTGAGAATTGCTCGATGTTTGAGGGAAAAATCTGGCAATATGACCCGTGTCGGCACAAGTGTAACCAAGCCCTCGGCTGCTGAGTTTGTTGGCCCTGTCAACCTGAATGACCACCACGAAACTCTAAAGTGGCGGTGTACTGATAGGAGCTGGCGGTGCAATGGATGCTGATCAAAATAGTGTGTGTGAGAACCACGCCACCTAATGCACTGTGAGAAACCTGGAGAGCTGACTGAAAAGGCCTAGGAAGATAGCTTCTACCATATAAATCTCTACCTCCAGATGAGGTACCACTGAATCTTCCGGAATGATGGGGCCTCTTGTCTCCCCCATGACCACCCCCATACGATAGTACCATCTCAATCCTCCGGGCCACATTAGCTGTCTCCTAAAAAGTGATATCGCTCCCAGACTCTCTAGCCATCTGGAGGCGAATCGGCTTAATGAGTCCATAAGTAAACCATCTCACTCTCTCCTTCTCAGTGGGAAGTATAATAAGAGCATGGAAAACCAAATCAATAAACCTGGTCTCGTACTAGGTGACTGACATGGATACCTGCTGGAGATGCTCGAACTGCCTTCGATAGGCCTCTCGCTGAGTAATAGGAAGAAACTTCTCCAGAAATAGCCGCGTGAACTGCTCCCAGGTCAAGGCTCGTGACCTTGCTGGTCTAGCTAAGCAATAATCCCTCCATCAAGTCTTGGCGGATCCAGACAGGCAAAATGTAGCAAAGTCGACCCCATTGGTCTCAACAATCCCCATGTTCCGAAGAACCTCGTGGCACCTATGTAGATAATCATGGGGACCCTCAGTAGGTGCATCGCTGAAGGTAGATGTGAAGAGCATGGTGAACCTATCCAATCTCCATAAAGCATCGGTAGACATGGCTGCTCTATTACCGGCATGGGCTACTACGCCCGGCTGATCTGATACAACATGTTGAACTGCTGGAGTCTGAATTGGGGGAGCTACCTACTCCGGAATTCCAGTAGCAAGAGTTTGGGCTCCTCCTCTAGCCTGAGAGGTGGCTTGTGCTACCGGAAGCAAACCTGCTTGAGTGGCACTCTCCATGAGGCCCACCAATCGGACCAGAGAATCTGAAGAACTGGGGTAGCAATAAACCCCTCTTGGACCTGAGCTGGGCCTACCGGAACTGCTGGGGCTGGGGCTGGGGCCGGAACCTCCTCCTTAAAATCCACCTAAGGCTTCGCCACTGGTGCTGCTGCTCGGGGTTAAACTCTAGCACAGCCTCGACCTCACCCTCCTCCCCCAGTGGATGCTGCTACTGGGGGCTCGGGCTGCTGAACGGTAGATGAAGAAGCGCGTGTTCTCACCATGTGCGAAACAACAGAGTAGAAATTCAATTAGCATTGAGAAATCAAATCGTACGATAAGAAAGAACAAATGTGAAACTTTTCCAAACTCTGTAGCCTCTGGGGATAAATATAGATGTCTCCGCACCAATTCCTCAGACTCAACTAAGCTTTTCTATGAGTTGTGAGACCTATGTAACCTAGAGCTTTGATACCAACTTGTCACGATACGAATTGTCCACCCTCGGGGGTCGTGATGGCACCTACTCATAGAAGCTAGGCAAGCCACACATTTATAATCCATAACTACTTTTATTGAAAATCCATTTTTACCAATTTAATTAATAGGAAATAAATAATTAAGCAACAGCGGAATTCGTAATTTAGCGGAAGACTTAAATGATATAAACCAAAATAATAAGGAAAAATCCACATATGCCTCTACCCAGAACTGGTGTCCTAATATTCAAGGACTATCTAAGAGTGCTACACACAAACGTCTGAAATGAGGAAATAAAAACTAACTCGAATACAAGAGGAAACAATGCATAAAAATAGGTAGAAGAGATATCGGGTCTGCGGACGCCTGCAAGACTACCTCGGGACCTCGTGGACTAAAGGTTGGCTCCCGAACTACTACTGCGCACCGAATGCTGCTCCGGTACCTGGATCTGTGCAAAAGAGCATAGACTATAGTATCAGCACAACCGACCCCATGTGCTGGTAAGTGCCTAGCCTAACCCCGGTGAATTAGTGACGAGGCTAGACCGGACATCCACATAAACCTGTGCAGTTATATGTACATATACAGCAGAATCGAGATACAGAGATAACTAATCAATATGGGAGGGGGAGCATGCTATGGGGGAAGTAACAATTCCCAGTAAAAGTTATCTAGTAACAAAGGAAACTACACAACTCAAACATCAATAAAGAATCAGAAAGCAGCAAGTGCACGACATCACCCTTCGTGCTTTTACTCTCATCCTCACCAAGCAATGACATGATAAAACATGCACGACATCACCTTTCGTGCTTTTACTCTCTTTCCTCACGTATAATCAATAGTATCGGCACAGAATGATATATCGTGCGGAACGACATCACCTTTCGTGGTTTACTCTCTTTCCTCACAATAAGCAAACAATGCACGACATCACTCTTCGTGTTTTAACACTCTTCCTCACAATAAAAAAATAATGCACGGCATCACCCTTCGTGATTTAACACTCTTTCTCACCCAAACAACAATCACAAGCAAGGGGCAAGGGAATAAACAAAATAATAATAGAAATCCTGGCAAGGGTACAACATCAATAATCTCAACGTCCTGGCAAGGGAACAATTTAAATACTCTTTCTCTATCTTTCACTTTTATTTTATATCTCACTTTACCACTTGAACCAATGCTCTAAAGGGTTCAATCATTTCATATATATTTTCACAATTGTAATATAAATTGAGCCAATGCTCTTCGATGTTCGTAGGTCACAATTTCCTTTCACAAGCTTTTCACAACAAATAGGAATCATCACCAAGGCAAGAGGAATAAAACAAAATCAAGATATTCACAATTTAAAGACTCACGGTCATGCTAGACACCAACGTATAGATACTTGTCACCATGCCTATACGTTGTACTCGATAATTACGACATAGCAAATAGGACTCAACTCCTAATCCCTCATGCTAAGGTTAGACCAAATACTTACCTCAAACTTCCACGGCTAATTCAATCCTCAATAACCGCCTTCCCTCTTGAATTTTGCTCCAATTCAATTGTATCTATACATAAATGACTTCAATACATCAATAAATGCTAAACAATGAGAACCCAATGCCTAATTATAGCTTTTCCATCATTTTTTCCAAAACTCAAAACCGACCCCGGGCCCGCTTGTCAAAACACGAGGTTCGGACCAAAATTAAATCACCCATTCACCTACGAGCCTGGATATATAATTTATTTTCAAATTCGACCCTAAAACAAGGTCTAAATCAAGAAAAATAAAAAAGCCCTAACTCTACCCAAATCTCTAATTTTCTACTCTTAATCATGTGTTTGAGGCCTAGGATTTCAATAGATGTTGAAGGAAATGGAAGAAAATAAGTTAAGGATTACTAACCCTAAAGGTTTGGTGAAGAATCGCTTCAATGGTCGCCTAATAGCCTGGAGGAGAAGAGGTTTTGTGAAATTTCTTATGAATCCCGTAGCTACTGTTTCTGAAGTTTTAAAAATAGCTAGGCAAAAAAAAAATACTCATCACGTTTGCGACAGGCTAGTCGCGTTCGCGGTGAGTCTACAGGCCATCGCGATCACGAGAAGAGGAACGCGAACGCGGAGAGTAAAATGTTGTGGCCCAAAAATTATTCTACGCGAACGCGTGAACCAGTACGTGAACACAAAGAGGGAACCTGCAAAGCCACGCGAACGCGAGTGGGTGCACACGAACGTGATGAGGAAAAGAACACTCAGCCTTCAGTGCCAAATAACACTATGCGAATGCGAGGGCTTGGATGCGAATGCGAAGGAAGAAAAAGTTAAAGATTTGCAAACGCGGGAGATGTAATGCGAACGCGAAGAAGGAAAAGGGTCTGCAACAACTGAAGCAAAATCTGCTATTTTTATAAGTTTAAAACCATTCCGAAGCACCTCCGAAACACTCTCGAGTCCACGGGGCTCCTAACCAAACACATGCATTAACTCAACAACATCATACGAGCTTATCCGTGCGATCAAATCGCCTAAATAACCTCAAAAACAAGGAATCAAACCTCAAATTCAAGAATTTTTCTCAAACTTCATCAAGTCTCAAATTTAGAACGTTAAGTCCGAATCATGTCAAACGACGTCCTTTTTTAACCAAATTTTATAGGAACGTCTTAATTTATATATAAGACCTGTACCGGGTACCAGAACCAAAATACGGGCCCGATACCAACACATTCTAATCAAATTTCATTTTAAGTTTTCCTTAACAATTTCACAAAAATAATTTCTTTTAAAAATTCATTTCTCGGGCTCGGAACTTCGAAATTCGACTCCGGGCGTACTCCCAAGTCCCATATTTTCCTACGAACCCTTAGGGATCGTCAAATGACGGGTCCAGGTCCGTTTACCCAAAAAGTGGACCAAAGTTAAATTTATTCATTTTAAAATCAAAACATAGCATTTTTCATGGAATTTCATATTTAAGCTTTTCGGTTATGCGTCCGGACTACGAATGCAAATCGAGGCGACTCTAAATGAGGTTTTGAAGGCCTCAGAAGTGTATAATTAATTAAAAATAGGTGATGACTCTTTGGGTCATCACACCTTTGCACCTTGTCAATGTTATTGAGAATCCTTTTTGGAAGTAGGGTATATTGCATATAGTGATTTGGAATTAAATTTAAACAAGAGTGTGTCAATGTAGTTCTATCGGCTATATTAATGAAATTCATTTTCCAAGCAGCTAGGTGAGATCTCATCTTATCAATTATGTATACGTAGTCTCTTGGTCTAGGAGAGCTATTTAATATAGGGAAGCCTAGGTAGGTGCCAAAAAATTCACTTTTCGTAATACCTAGCATGTTAGTAATATCTTTTATGTCTGATTTAGGACAATTTTTTAAAAACAAAATTTTAGATTTTGCGAGATTGATATTTTTCCCAGAAATTTTGCAAAAATAGTCAAGACCTTCTTTGATGGAGTTACACGATTTCGTATTGGCTTTAGCCATCAAAGTGAGATCGTCCGCAAAGAACAGGTGGGAAAATTTTGGACTCCTCCTACCAGTGGTTATTGGATCCCCTTTCTTTAAGTCTATTTGATAGTGAATGTATCTTGAAAGCATTTCAAGACAAAGTATGAAGAAATATTGAGAAATGGGATCCCTTGTCTAATTCCCTTAGTTGGCTCAAATGAGTTTGTGATAGAGCCATTTACTAGAACAGAAATCGAGCTAGTTGTAATACAATTTAACAGAAGTTTTGTGAACTTGGGAGGAAATTTAAAGTATTCTAGGGTATAGTGTATGAAGGACCATTCAATACGATCAAACGCTTTTCCCAAATCGAGTTTGAGGAGCATCTGGCCTTGTTTTCCCTTTAGTCTTTTTAAGTTTGAAACAATGTCTTGGATAATAATAGCATTATCGGAAGCTCTTCTATTTTTCACAAAGCTAGCTTGGAATGGACTAATTAGGTAATTTAGAAAACGTTTTAGTCTATTAGCTAGTATCTTTGTGACTATTTTGTATATCGTATTATACAAACAAATTGGCCTAAAATTCCTAATGTTATTTGCTTTAGGAATTACTAACATTAGGAATTTTGGGTATTAGGCAAAGGTAGGTACTATTAATGATGGGAGGAGTTACTTGGCTATAGAATATGTCTTTACAACACTTCACAACTGAAGGACCTATGATACTCCAATATTTTTGGTAAAATAAAAGGATGAAGTACATCCGGTCCCGGGGCTTTAAAAGGCTTGAATGAAAAAATTGCCCTTTGGATTTCAATTTCTTGTAAGGGTCCATCCAGTGCACTAAGATCAATTTGGCCAATATTTGAACTAGGGTTTAGAGGGTTTCTCCTACTGGTCATTGCATGGGAAGAGGTAAAGATGTCCTTAAAGTAATTATTGACATAAGACATAATAAGAAGAGGGTCATTGATCCAATTACCAACATCATCTTTAAAAAAATTTATTTTATTACGTCTCTTTCTATTTGTGGCACAAATATGAAATTTTTTTGTATTGGAGTCACCTTCATTTAGCCACATGATCCTAGATCTAATATTCCAGTAATCGTCTTCAATTAATAGAAGGTCATTGTAATCTTTTTTTCAATTCTTTTTCCAGATTTCGTAAGAAACTACTTGTAGCATAGTGGTTCGATGTTTGTATGCCATTTAGTCGAGCTAATAACTTACGCTTTTTTCCATTAAGTCACCAAACGTATTAGCTTTTGTGATGACCCGACCCGTCGTCTCAGGTATTACCGTCCTATTTCCCCCTTATTGTGTTGCTTTATGTCCCATCGTCGGTATTGGGTGCGTTAGAATTTAATTGGAGTAATTTTGATAAGAAATGAGACACTTAGTCTCTTTTAAGAAGACTTAAGTTGGAAAAGTCAACCGGATGTTGACTTATGAGTTAGAGGGC
>MU672128.1:34693-59686 GCA_026770625.1 Nicotiana glauca
TTTTGTTCTTTTCGCGTACATTCAGACTTGTAGATTTATTTTCAATATTGTTCTGATATTCTAATAGAGGCTCTTGAATCGTGACCCCAGGTCTTTGGGAAGTTATGTTGTTTTTGTGAGATTTTCGGGATATTTTTATAACTATCAGCTTATTTGGTTTATGTCACTATTAAGGATTCCTAAATAAATAGTTTTTAGGCTCTAAGCTCGGGTTGAGAGCAGATTTGGTCGGGCTTGCCTAGCCGTTGGGTTGGGCGCCATCACGACCGGGTTTGGGGTCGTGACAGCTTTCCAAGTCTTTAGGCATTGCACAAAATTTTGACAGTTCCTGAGGTAATTTTGATCACACCAATTTTTTTGTAATAGGGGTTGGAATTCCGGGTGATTACACCAAAAGGTTTCTAGTCTAAAGGGTTGTTTCTGGAGGAGTCGACTTTTAGCAATTAATTCGATTAGAATGGGGTCGTGATCTAAATGAGTTTTAGGTAGATGAATTATTGAGCTATTAGGGAATAATTCAATCCATTTATTATTTCCAAAAATCTTATCCAATCTTTCCATTATTAAACCATTTTTCATGCCTATGATTGGACCAAGTAAACTTGTACCCCTTAAATCCAATATCAACTAGATTGCAGCTATTAATATTTTACCAAAGGAATTTTGCCTGTAAATCTTTTATAGGCCTACCATGAAACTTATCATTAGCAGTAAACACATCATTGAAATCTCCTCCCACCATCCAAGGACCTATATGGTTTCTACTAATATATTATAAGTTATCCCACGTAGCATTTCTATTATATAAATCAGTGCTGGCATAAATAGTACTAAAGAGCCATTATTTACGTATAGGTAATACCTCAATCGTTGCATGTTTCCTGATTTCTACGAATGAATTTTTGGACAGTCACCACCTCATGGTTATATAGAAGCACAATTCCTCCAGCTTGGCCATTGGATGGAACTTCTATCATTTCTGTGAAGCCAAAGTTGTTGAGCAATTCAACATGGCTTCCCATTCTTGTTTCCAGTAAAGCCATCATGCAAGGTCTGTGTGTCGACCATCTCTTTAAAATTCCTCCTAAAGTTTTTATTATTGCCACCTCTTATATTCCAAATGATGAAATTTGTTGGAAGATTCATGTAAACATTAATATTTTGGTTTGGCGGTTCCCTATTTTCCCTCACAGGACCCAGAATAGGATTTTTTTCTCAATGTTGAGACTAATATCATGGCCCTGTTCCCCAAAGTTGGATCCTGGGGTGGCCTGATGTCCATCGAGCATTTGTACAATGCTAATGGGCAGTTGAGTACTTGCCTCTTCTCTTACATCTCTATAAAGAGAAATATTTTTACCCCGTCTAGGCTTAAGAACTCTAAGATTCGTTCTAAGATTATATTGAGAGGTTCCTCCTCCTCCATTTCTGCCTCTACTAGTTCTAGGTTTAGAGCTTGTTGTTGAGGTGGTGGTGGGGGTTGATTGGGTGGTTGAGGAATGTTTTGCTCCTGGACTAGTGGAGGATTCTCCCAGGGCTTGAAGATAGGGTTGAGTTGAGTTAGTGTTTCTGGAGGGAAGAATGAAATGTCCAGAAGAGCATTGTGAGGGTATATTGGGTTGAAGGAGGGCGTAAGTTCTAATGATTTCTCATTGCATGCCCTAGTTGAGGGTTCACTAAGGGAGTTAGGAGTTGTAGAATGTTGTTTAGCCAAACCCGATTGAGGTAGTTGTTTATGGGTAGTCTCATGCCCTCCGCTACAAGTTGAGCCAAATACTAGGTGTTGTAAAGTATCACAACTGAGTCTTGGCTATTGCTTTGTAGATTGAATAATACTGCAGGGCCCATTAATTCCATTTCCATCCAAGATACTGGTTGATAGTCCTGTTCTTGTGGAGGTTAGACGTAAATTATTTGTGGATTTTCTACTTGTAGAGGAAAGGGTGGAAGGTTTTCCATGGTAATTGCTCTGTATTGCCTTAGGATTTGTATCAATCTGGGATGTCTCTTTATGGTTGAAGGAATTCTGGGCATTTTGCAGAGGGATGAGAATACCTAACATTTCTAACTTAGGCGTGTGAGAGGGGCTAGGGGAAGTTTGAGAAGGATTGAGTAGTAGGGGAACGATTTTGTGTTCCGCTTGCATGGCTATTGGTTGCCCACTGCCATGGTTTATAGGTATATCCTTTATAGGAGTAGAATCCATTTCTTGATTGATTTTGTTGGACAAATATAAGCCTTGGCCATCTTTATTTTCCATTTGGCTTACATGCTCAGGGAGGGAGAGATTATGAGATCCTAAAGCAAGATTTTTGTCCGGATTTTTAGTTAAGGTAATGTAATTACCAAAAGGTCTTGTTTTATTAGTAGGGAGGGTAGTGGATTTATTATTAGTAGTAGGGTTACTATTTTCATTTCTCTTAATTCATGCATGGGTGCATTTTCCCTTTTTTTTGAGTTAGACACATTAATATCCAACATGGCACAATCCTCACTTATGTTGGACATTTGTTCTTTTGCATGGGTAGTCTTAGGATTATTAAGAAAACTTTTATTATTTTTGATGGTTTCATTAGTGGTTTCTTCTAAAATCATGTGCTCATTTTCTAGGATGTTAAAATTATTTTTAATAAGAATGGAAGTGGTGGTTTTGGCCATGGTTGCCGGATTTCTCACTATTGAGTTGGCAATATGAGTTTGATCGATCTTTAAATCCATTGAAGTAGGGGGATCCTTCAAATCCTTTGATTTGTATTGTAAATATTTAGTATCAGGATACTTACCAGTACTAGCATTGAACATTTTAACGAAGATACCTGGTCCTTTGGAGTTGTTGATTGGCTTGGTAGTATTTTGGTGAATGTTCCTTTGTGTTGGCTTCTTTCCCTTATTGAACGAGACTATTTTCCACTCCTCTTCTCGTTTTTTCATCATTGAGTTAGTTTTCTGTGCTTCAGTTCCTTATTTAATAGCCATGGCATCTAATTTGATAAAAGTGCATTGATTTTTTGTATGTCCCAGCCTACCACAATTTGTGCATAGAAAGTTATCTCCTTCGTGGTGTATGTGTTGTTTGCGTTGTCCCACGTATAGAAATGATTGGAATGGGATATATAAGCGAAGCTCAACACATAGCCTTGCATATCTTCCCCTTGTGTAGTTGAGGTACAAACATCCACCTTTAGTAAACGATCAATTGCATTGCCTATTTTCTTAAGTATTTCTCCATCATAAAATTTTGTTGGTAGTTGTGGCAGTCTAATCCAAACATCCGTTGTTGTCAACCTCTCTTTGGAGGCTACAAAATTTGGTTTCCATTTAGTAATGGAGAGGAAGTGCTCGTTGATAAACCAAGGGCCTTGTTGAATAGCTTTTTCCATATTGCCCTTTTTTTAACTTGATTATATAGTAGTCTTCTCCTAAATCAATCATTTGAAAATCTTTCGTTGGTCTCCATAGATCTTGGATTTTCTTTTGCAAATAGTAGTGCACCATGCATTTTTCCACTAATTTCACTATAATAGCATATTTTCAAGGTTCGTAAATTCTTTGTCTATCTTCTTCTGACAAAGCAATCACTGTGATACCTTTTGTAATGAGGGACTCCAGATTGTCAGTCCCTTCCTCCGCTTGAGAGCTATCTGTGAACTCCTTATCTTTATGATTTAGGTTTGTACCAAACATCATCGGATTAGATGTTGTTAGCATGTCATTGAAGGATAACTTAGTATGTAGGTTGGGTTGATGGGAAATGTCATGATCAATATCAGGCGATTTGGGTGGTCATGATTCTGGAGTTTCATTTGAGAGAGAGAATTTTTTTTCCAAAGCTATAAAGTTATATGGAGGGATAGTTTTCTTTGACTATTCTAAGAGGAAATCAATAACTTTGGCTTATTAATAAGTGTCTGCTTCACATACCTTGTGTGGCTTGATGAAAATCCCTCATTGAAAATCTCCAAAAATGCATCAACCAAGTAAAAAATGATATATATTTCTTTAGAGTTTAGACCATATTATAAAAAGGTCAATGTACTAATTTGACATTTCATTCCATATTGTGATTATAGTAATTTTTTATTCCAGTACACTCCGCGAAAACAGTTTGATTACGTCACTTTATTAAAAATTACTGCTTCTATGAAGGCAAAATTTGGTAATGTAAATATACATATGAATAGTAACTTTGGAAGTTTATTTATTTAGAGATTGATTTTTCCGTTGCTATAAGACGTGTTTATTGTTAAAGTTATTTTGGCCGTGAACAATTGAAGAAGTTCTTCAAGTCCCAAACACTGTAACAAAAATTACTTAAATAAAAATAATAATAAAGTGACAAGGGACTATGATTAGCAGCATCAATGGAAAGAAAGTTTTAGATAACAGGACATAACGAATATGAAGTTTAGTTATAACACTACATAAACTACCTCTTTGTCTCGGAGGTTTTTAGAGCTCACCTTGTAAAACTATAAGAGGAAGGTAATTTATATCACTTTATATAGTGGTTTAATGGTGTGGGGTTTGTGGGTCTTCGCTAATAGGTAGGACACTTGATTGGTATTAGAATCCCATACAAATTAAATTTATACTTGCCTTCAAAGACCATAAATATCAGGAATTCAATTAGCGATTGTTACTATTTTCTCCCAGATGCAATGAAGCTTGATTTAGTTTCTTAAGGTTAAAAGAGCCGATCAATATTTTAAGGATATTTTTGTCGTTCAATAATTAGCGTGCCACATCCATGCTTTTATAATAACTAGTCTCTCTGCACGTGCGTTGCACGTATATATATATATATATATATATATATATATATATATATATATATATATATATATATATATATAGTGTGTGTGTGTGTGTGTTTAATAATTTTTAATATTTATACATAATCTAATACCTTTTTATGTATAAAAAGGTATTAGATTTATGTATATAGTGTGTGTGTGTGTTTAATAATTTTTAATATGTATACATAAAAAGGTATAAGATTTAATTATAAATTACACATTAAATATATCAAATACCAGCATTATCGCCTAACTCTAAGACCCTACTTAAATAAAATCAGAACGCATACTCTCCAACCTACTCTGTCATCATTCTTCTAGCCATCAGTAAACTTTAATATACCTCCCTTTTGGATTTTGCTGGATCCAGTAAACGTTGCTGGAAGTAGGATTCATCGATCAACTTTATCTTCTTTATATCCTTCAATCATAATAAAATTAGTTGCTCCTCGGTGTAATTATCTTCTTAAGGTTGATTCCTCTTTTTTAAAATATTCAAGCGTCATCTTTTCTATTTTAATGCACATGTTATGTACAAATTTTTTAGCTTTATTATATTGTGATGACCCGGCCAGTCGTCTCATGAGTTCTTGCTCCATTTTCGCCATTTCTGCTTCTTTATGCTTTATTTATTCGTATTTTGTGGTATCGGGTTGGTCGGATCGAATCCGGAATGATTTTGGTAAGGTTTGAGACACTTAGTCTTTTTTGAGGAAGCTTAAGTTGGAAAAATTAATCGGATATTGACTTATGTGTTAGAGGGCTCGGATGTGAGTTCCGGTGGTTCGGTTAGCTTCGGAAGGTGATTTGAAACTTAGGAGTGTGATCGGAATGGGTTTTGGAGGTTCGGAGTAGATTTAGGCTTTAATTGGCGAAGTTGATATTTTGGAGATTTCCGGTTGGTAGGAAAAAATTTAATATAGGGGTCGGAATGGAATTCCTAGAGTTTCCTAGCTCCGTTGGGTCATTTGGGATATAAACTTTCAGGTCATTCGGACGTGGTTTGGTTGGGTTTTTGATCAAAAGCAGAATTCGGAAGAGTTTTGAAACTTATGCTTGAATCCAATGCGTTTCGGTCGATTTGGTGTTGTTTGCAGTGTTTTGAAGATTTGTACAAGTTCGAATAAGGTTTTAGAATATGTTTGTGCGTTTTGGTTCAGGTACTAGGGGCCTCAGGGTAATTTTGGATGATTGACAAAGAAGTTTGGATTTTATTGCAGCTGCTGAATTTGCTGCTTCTGGTATTTCTGCACTGCAGATTGGGGACTATAGGTAAGGCACCGCATAAGCGGAAGAGTGGCCGCAGAAGCGGATTATTGAGGAATTGCCAGGAACCGCAGATGCGGTTATGGGACAGCACCTGCAAAGCCGCATGTGCGGAAGGCTGATCGTAAAAGTGGTTTTAGCCGTTAAGTGATTTTCGCAGAAACGGATAAATGATCGCATATGTGGTACCGTAGAAGCGGGTATTGTGTCGCAGATGCGAAAATATCTGGGCAGAAGATATAAATTGTGTCATTCGCGAATTTTGAGTTATTTCACCATTTTTATCTCGGCTTTGGAGCTTTTTGACGATTTGAAAGAGGGATTTCAAGGGAACTTCATTGAGGTAAGGAATTTGGACCTAAAACTCATTCCTATACTATTATTTCACGGATTAGAGCTAGAAATGATGGAAATTAAGGGTGAAATTTGGGAAAACTAGGGTTTAGTATTGGAGACCTATGATTGAGGATTTGATGGACCATTTGAGGTCGGATTTCTGAACATTTGATATGTATGAACTCGTGGGGAAATAAGAAATCTATTGGTGTAAAAATTATTGAATTCCAAGACGTGGGCTTGGGGGTCGGGTATTGATAATTTCGGGATTTGTGTCAATTATTGATTGTTTTCGCTTGGGCTTCACTCCTTTAGCATATTTTGACGTCCTCGTTCTAATTTTGGATAGATTCGTTGCGAGTGGAGGCCAATTCGAGGGTCAAGGTGTCGCGAGCTAGAGATTTGACCGGTTCGAGGTGAATAATGATTGTAAATGATGTTCTGAGAGTTTGAAACCCCGGATTTATACATCGTAGTGTAATACTAAGGTGAGACACGCGTTTGATGGCAAGAGAGGGGTCGTGCACTATTGGGGATTGTGACTTGATCTGTCCCGATTGATTATTTTGCTGCGTTTTTTACTGAAATCTATTTGCTATCATCATTATTTGGGCTAAATGCCATGTTTGGGCTTCGTGCCAACTATTTTAACCCTTCGAGGATTTTTATTGACATTTCCTCACTGTTTTGACTTTATACTTGAACTCAGTCATGTTATTTTCCACTGTTTTCATACTCTTCCATGTTTACTCAGTTTTAATACTTAAATGATATTTTAAATGATGTTTGGGCTGAAAAACACTATTTTACTATTGCCCGAGTGGCTTGCGAGAAATTTGGACTGAGTAAGGCCGAGGGCCTATATTGTGAGGAAACACAGATATTGATTTGAGGCCGAGGGCCTGAGATATGTACGCCATGAGGTGACTTGATTGATATGAGGTCGAGAGCCTAGTGATGACGCCACAAGATGGCTTGATATTGCATTTGAGCCGTAAGGGGCTCCTCCAGGAGTTTGCATACCCCCAGTGAGCGCGGGTACCCATTGTGATGTGAGATTGAGCCCGAGGGTTTGGTATTATTCTGAGATGTTGCCCAAGGGGCGAATTTGTTGATACTGTGACCCATGAGAGAACTTCTATGTGGTTATTTTTCCTTAATTGCCTATCAATTACCTGCTTACTTGTTGAAAAAGGATTTTCTTATCTTTTTGCTAGTTTACTGTTTTTAAATGGTTTTATTGCTTCATTATAGAATGCTTTATGCATTTCGTGTTTTCATGCTTTCAGTCGTTATTTATATTTGTTACTAACTGAGTTGGAGTACTCACGTTACTCCTTACACCCTGTGTGCAAATTCAGGCGTATCTGTTCCTACTCCAGAGTGCTGATCATTTCCAGCTTCAGGCGGATCCGAAGAGTCCATACGTAGCTGTTGGTGTTCGCAGCCCGGAGCTCCTCCCTATCTTATTTCTTCATGTCTTTAGTTTTGTACTGAACTCTATAGTTGCTTTAGAATATTCCATGTTATTAGATTCTTGTGACTTGTGACACCCGGTATCGGGCTGTGTTTGGGCTATATTTCGCATATTATGTTATCTTTTATGTAAACTTTGGTTTATCTATTCATGTCTAGATTGTTTCTTAATGTTTAACTGTTACTAATTGAAAAAATGGAAGTGTTGGCTGGCCTTGTCTTCACGAGAGGTGCCATTATGACCGGGTCCGAGTTTACGGTCGTGACAGGTTGGTATCAGAGCCTAGGTTACATAGGTCTCACGAGTCATAAGCAGGTTTAGTAGAATCTCGTTAATCGGTACAGAAATGTCTTTATTTATCCTCGAGAGGGTGCAGAACCTATAGGAAAAACTTCATATTCTTGAAGTTCTTGTCGTAAGAATTTGTTGATCCGAATACGAAACTTCTGTTATTTTTTTCTCACATAGTTGGTGAAGACACGCGCTATCGGCCAGATGGATGACCACCAGTTGTGTCCACCAGAGGCCGAGGATACAGTCGTGGTCGTAGTAGAGGCAGAGCAGCAAGGGCAACACCTATAGATCCACCAGCTACCCTAGTTCAGGATCAGGTCCTAGTTATGGACGCTCCAGCAGCACAAGCAGTGCCCATTATGATTCCGGGTCTTCAGAAGGCCTTGGCTCATATATTATCAGTTTGTACTGGCCTAGCTCAGGTGGTTTTAGCCACTACAGCCGTAGTTACTTCTCAGGCCGGGGGAGGCAGTCAGACTCACGCCGCTCGCACACCTGAGCAGGTCGTGCAGGGACTTTAGATGCCAGGGGCACATCCAGCCCAGCCGGTTCCAGCTGCTTAGGACTATGTGGTTCCTGCCATGCCAGAGGATGAGAAGCGCAGGTTAGAGAGGTTTGGTAGACTTCAGCCTCCGACCTTCAGTGGTGCAAAGGGCGAGGATGGCCAGGGCTTTTTGGACAAGTGTCAGAGGATGCTTCGTACAACAGGTATTTTGGAGACCAACGGGGTCATTTTCACGACTTATCAATTTTCAGGAGCTGCTTTCACTTGGTGGGAGGATTTTGATAGGCGCAGGCCTGTTGGTGCAGCATCCCTTACCTGGCAGCAGTTCTCTGTTCTCTTTCTGGAGAAGTATATGTCGCAGTCTCATAGAGAGGAGCTGCGTAGGAAATTTGAGTGGTTGCGTCAGGGAGAGATGACCGTGTCATAGTATGAGTTGAGATTCTCCGAGTTGGCTCGTCATGCCATATAGTTGGTTCCGACAAATAAAGATAGGATTAGGAGGTTTGTTGATGGCCTTACTTATCAGCTCCGTATTCTCATGACCAAAGAGAGAGTGACTGCTGCTAATTTCGAGGAGGTTGTGGATATTGCCCATGAGATTAAGTCTGTTTGTCGCCACGAGCGAGAGGAGAGAGAGGCCAAGAGGCCTCAAGGATCTGGTAGTTACAATGGTGCTCTTTCGAGAGGTCAGTTCCAGGACGGTAGAGGCTATCCATTTACGCCTACTTAGCCAGCTTGCCCAGGTTACCATGGGGCGCCATGGGGTCATGGTTCTCACAGTTCTCATCAAGGCCAATCATCACTTAGTGCATTTCTAGCTTAGAGTTCGTCTCGTGCTCCATCAGTTTTGGGCTCTTCTATGCCAGGTGCATCTGCTAGTCACTCCGGTGCGAGGGGTTCCCTTCAATCCCCTTCTCCTTCACCTGGGAGTTGTTATGAAGATGGGTCACATGTGGAGGCAGTGTCCTCGTCATTTTGCTAGTTTATCCCAGTAGAGGGGTCAGCCATCAGCTTCAGCGCAAGTTGCTTCACCACTACCCACCCAGCCTACTAGGGGTGGAGGTCAGTCAGCTAGGGGTCACCCAAGAGGGGGAGGTCGATCAGGGGGCGGTCAAACCGGTTTCTATACCTTTCCAGGCAGACCTGATAGTATTACTTCAGATGTTTACAAGTATTGTTCAGTCTGCCACAGCGATGCCTCTGTATTATTTGATCCCGATTATACCTTTCTTATGTGTCATCATACTTTGCTCGTTATCTGGGTACGCCCCGTGAGTTTCTTGCTTTACCTGTTCATGTATCTATCCTGGAGGGCGATACTGTTGTTGTAGGCCGTGTGTACTGGTCGTGTGTGGTGACTATTGGGGGTTTGAAGACCCTATTAGACCTATTATTATTGAGCATGGTGGATTTCGATATCATTTTGGGCATGGATTGGTTATCTCTTTGTCGTGTTATTTTAGACTGTCACGTTAAGACAGTGGCATTGTCTATACCGGGTGTGCCACAGATTGAGTGGCGAGGTGTGAATAATTTTGTTCCTAGTAGAGTGATCTCTTTCTTGAAGTCCAGGCATATGGTTGGGAATGGTTGTCTTTCATATCTAGCCTTTGTGAGGGATGTCGGAGCTGAGACTCCTAGTATTTATTTTGTTTCAGTTGTGAGGGATTTTTTTGTTGTATTTCCTGCAGACCTATCGGGCATGCCACCAGACAGGGATATTGATTTTGGTATTGACCTGGAGTCGGGCACTCAGCCCATTTTTATTCCATCGTATCGTATGGCACCAGCGGAGTTGAAGGAGTTAAAGGAGCTGCTTCGGGGACTCCTTGATAAGGTGTTCATTCGGCCTAGTATGTCACCTTGGGGCGTGTCAGTTCTGTTTGTGAAGAAGAAGGATGGCACAATGAGAATGTGCATTGATTATAGGCAATTGAACAAGGTAACAATTAAGAACAAGTATCCTTTGCCTCGCATTGATAATTTATTTGACCAGCTTCACGGAGCAAGAATGTTCTCTAAGATTGATCTCCGTTTAGGTTATCACCAGTTGAAGATTAGGGACTCAGACATTCTTAAGACGGCCTTCCAGACCATATATGGTCATTATGAGTTCCTGGTTATGTCTTTTGGGCTGACCAATGCCCCAGCAACGTTCATTAATTTGATGAACAGCGTGTTCTGGACTTATCTTAACTCCTTTGTCATAGTCTTCATTGATGATACTCTGGTATATTCACGTAGTCAAGAGGAGCACACGGGAGCATTTGAGGGTTGTGTTACAGAGATTGAGGGAGGAGAAGCTTTATGCAAAGTTCTCCAAGTGTGAGTTTTGGCTCGGTTCAATGGCATTCTTGGGGCACGTGGTGTCCAGTGAGGGTATTCAGGTTGATCCAAAGAAGATAGAGGTGGTTCAGAGTTGGCCCAGACCATCCTCAGCTATAGAGATTCGTAGCTTTCTTGGTTTGGCAGGTTATTATCGCTAGTTTATTCAGAGATTCTCATCTATCGCATCACCCTTTACTAAGTTGACTAAGAAGGATGCTTCATTTGTATGGTCGGACGAGTGTGAGGAGAGCTTTCAGAAGCTCAAGATAGCCTTAACCATAGCTCCAGTGTTGGTTTTGCCATCAACTTCAGATTTATATACCGTGTATTGTGATGCTTCGAGAGTTGGGAATGGTTGTGTGTTGATGCAGGAGGGTAGAGTTATTGCTTATGATTGTCGTCAATTGAAGCCCCATGAGAAGAACTACCCCATTCATGATTTGAAGTTGGCTGCCATAGTTCACGCGTTGAAAATTTGGAGGCATTACTTGTATGGCGTATCTTGTAAGGTATTCACTGATCATCGTAGTCTTGAGCATTTGTTCAAGAAAAAGGATCTTAATTTGAGGCAACAGAGATGGTTGGAGTTGCTTAAAGATTATGATATCACTATATTGTACCATCCGGGAAAGGCCAATGTGGTGGCCGATGCTTTGAGCCAAAAGGCAGTGAATATGGGGAGTTTGGCATATATTCCAGTTGGGGAGAGACCTCTTGCAGTTGATGTTCAGGCCTTGGCCAATCGATTCGTGAGGTTGGATATTTTGGATCCAAGTTGGGTATTCGCTTGTGTGGTTTCTCGGTCTTCTTTATATGATCACATCATAGAGCGCCAATATAATGATCCGTATTTGCTTGTCCTTAGGAATAGAGTTCATCATGATGATGCCAAAGATGTGAGGTGATGATGGGGTGTTGAGGATGCAGGGACGGATTTGTGTGCCCAATGTGGATGGCTTTGGGAGTTGATTCTGAAGGAGGCCCATAGCTCGCTGTATTCCATTCATCCGGGTGCCACAAAGATGTATCAAGATTTGAGGCAGCACTATTGGTGGAGAAGAATGAAGAAAGACATTGTAGGGTTTGTAGCTCGGAGTCTCAACTATCAGCAGGTGAAATACGAGTATCAGAGACCAGGTGGCTTGCTTCAACAGATAGATATTCCTGAGTGGAAGTGGGAGAGGATCACTATGGACTTTGTTGTTGGACTTCCACGGACCTTGAGGAAGTTCGATGCTATTTGGGTAATTGTGGATCGGTTGACTAAGTTTGTGCACTTCATTCTTGTGTGTACTACCTATTCTTTAGAGCAGTTGGCAGAGATCTATATCTGGGAGATTTTTCATTTGCATGGTGTCCCAGTTTCTATCATTTCAGATAGGGGCACTCAGTTTACATCGCAGTTTTGGAGGTCTGTGCGGCGAGAGTTGGGTACTCAAGTTAAGTTGAGCACACCTTTTTTATCCTCAGACGGACGGGCAGTCCGAGCGCACTATTTAGATATTGGAGGATATGTTGCGTTCTTGTGTCATTGATTTCGGAGAGTCATGGGATCAGTTTCTACCGCTTGCAGAGTTTGCTTATAACAACAGCTACAACTGGAGTATTTAGATAGCTCCATATGAGGCTTTATATGGGAGGCGATGTAGATCTCCATTTGGTTAGTTCGAGCCCAGTGAGGCTAGGCTATTGGGGACAAATTTGGTACAGGATGATTTGGAGAAGGTGAATGTGATTCAGGAGAGGCTCCGTACAGCGCAGTCGAGGCAAAAGAGTTATGCTGACAGGAAGGTTCGAGATGTATCCTACATGGTTGGTGAGAATGTTCTGTTGAAGGTTTCACCCATGAAGGATGTTATGAGATTTGGGAAGAAAGGGAAGTTAAGTCCGCGGTTCATTGGGCCTTTTGAGGTGCTTTGGAGGATTGGGGAGGTGGCTTATGAGCTTGCCTTGCCACCTGGCTTGTCGAGTGTGCATCCAGTATTTCATGTTTCTATGCTCCGGAAGTATATTGGGGATCCGTGTCATGTTATGGATTTCAGCATGGTTCAGTTGGATGATGATTTGACCTATAATGTGGAGCCAGTAGCTATTTTGGGTCTTCAGGTTAGGAAGTTGTGGTCAAAGGATATAGCTTTGGTGAAGGTGCAGTGAAGAGGTAATCCAGTGGAGGAGGCTACCTGAGAGACCGAGGGGGAGATGCGAAGCAGATATCCTTACATGTTTGAAGCTTCAGGTATGTTTCTTGACTTGTTCGAGGATGAACATTTGTTTAAGTTGGGGAGGATGTGACGACCTGGCCAGTTGTCTCATGAGTTACCACTCCGTTTCCCCCATTTTTGCTTCTTTATGCTTTATTTATCCATGTTTTGTGGTATGGGGTTGGTCGGATTGAATCCGGAATGATTTTGGTAAGGTTTGAGACACTTAGTCTCTTTTGAGGAAGCTTAAGTTGGAAAAGTCAACCGGATATTGACTTATGTGTTAGTGGGCTCGGATGTGAGTTCTGATAGTTCGGTTAGCTTCGGGAAGTGATTTTGGACATAGGAGTGTGATGTGTATGGGTTTTGGAGGTTCGGAGTAGATTTAGGTTTGAATTGGCAAAGTTGATATTTTGGCAATTTCTGGTTGGTAGGCGAGAATTTGATATATGGGTCAGAATGGAATTCTGAGAGTTGGAGTAGCTTTGTTAGGTCATTTGGGATGTGTGTGCTAAATTTCAGGTCATTCGGACGTGGTTTGGTTGGGTTTTTTTTTATCAAAAGCAGAATTCAGAAGATTTTTGAAACTTAAGCTTGAATCCAATGCGTTTTGGTTGATTTGATATTGTTTGAAGTGTTTTGAAGATTGTTACAACTTCAAATAAAGGTTTTAGGATATGTTTGTGCTTTTGGTTGAGGTCCCAGGGGCCTCAGGGTGATTTCGGATAGTTGACGGAGAACTTTGGATTTTATTGCAGCGGCTGAATTTGCTGCTTTTGGTATTTCCGCACCTGTGGATTGGAGACCGCAGGTGCGGCGCCGCATAAGCAGAAGAGTGGTTGCAGAAGTGGATTATTAAGAAACAGCCAGGAACCGCAAATGTGGTTGTTGGACCGTACCTGTGGAGCCACAGGTGTGGAAGGTTGATCGCAGAAGCGAATTTAGCGGTTAAGTGATTTCCGCAGAAGCGGATGAATGATCGCATATGCGGTACCGTAGAAGCGGATATTGTGGCGCAGATGCAAAAATGTCTTGGTAGAAGGTATAAATTGTGTCCTTCGCAACTTTTGAGTTATTTTGCCATTTTTATCTTGGCTTTGAGGTTGTTGGACGATTTAAAAGAGGGATATCAAGGGAACTTCATTAACTTAAGGAATTTGGACCTAAAACTCATTCATATGCTATGCTATTAATTCACGGATTAGAGCTAGAAATTATGGAAATTAAGGGTGAAATTTGGGGAAACTAGGGTTTAGTATTTGATACCTATGATTGAGGATCTGATGGACCATTTGGGGTCGGATTTTTGAACTTTTGATATGTATAAACTCGTGGGGAGATAAGGAATCTATTGGTGTAAAAATTATTGAATTCCAAGACGTGGGCCCAGGGGTCGGATGCTAATTTCGGGATTTGTGTCAATTATTGATTGTTTTCACTTTGGCTTCATTCCCTTAGCATATTTTGACGTCCTCGTTTTGATTTTGAATAGATTCGATGCGATTGGAGGCCGATTCGAGGGGCAAAGGCATCGCGGGCTAGAGATTTGACCGGTTTGAGGTGAGTAATGATTGTAAATGATGTTCTGAGGGTTTAAAACCTCGGATTTGCACATCGTAGTGCTATATTGAGGTGAGACACACACTTGATGGAAAGCATGGGGTCGTGCACTATTGGGGATTGTGACTTGATCCGTCCCGATTGATAATTTTACCACGTATTTGACTGAAATCTATTTGCTATCATTATTATTTAGGCTGAATGTCATGTTTGGGCTTTGTGCCAACTATTTGAATTCTTTACTCAGTTTTAATACTTAAATAATATTTTAAATGATGTTTGGGCTGAGAAATACTGTTTTACTATTGCCCGAGTGGCTTGCAAGAATTTTTGACTGAGTAATGTCGAGTGTCTATGTTGTGAGGAAACACGAATATTGAATTCAGGTTGAGGGCCTGAGATATGTACGCCACGAGGTGGCTTGATTGATATGAGGCTGAAAGCCTAGTGATGAAGTCACGAGATGGCTTGATCTTGCGCTTGGGCCATAAAGGGCCCTTCCAGGAGTCTGCACACCCCCAGTGAGCACAGGTACCCGTTGTGATGTGAGATTAAGCCTGAGGGGCTGGTATTATTCTGCGATATTGCCCGAGGGGCGGATTTGTTGATACTGTGCCCCAGGAGCAAACTTCTATGTGTTTATTTTTCCTTAATTGCCTGTCAATTACCTACTTACTTGTTGAAAAAGGATTTTCTTATCTTTTCACTAGTTTATTATTTTTAAATAGTTTTACTGCTTCATTATAGAATGCTTTGTACATTTCGTGTTTTCATCGTTATTTACATTTGTTACTCATTGAGTTAGAGTACTCACTTTACTCCCTATATCCTGTGTACAGATCCAGGCGTATCTGGTCTCGCTCCCGAGTGTTGATTATTTTCAGCTTCAGGCGAATCCGAGGAGTCTTTAGGTAGCTGTTGGCATTCGCAGCCCGGAGCTCCTCCCTATCTTATTTCTTCCTGTCTTTAGTTTTGTACTGAACTTTGTAGTTGCTTTGGAGTATTCCGTGTTGTTAGATGCTCGTGACTTGTGACACCCTAGTATCGGGTTGTGTTTGGGCTGTATTCGCATATTATGCTATCTTTTGCGTAAAATTTGGTTTATCTATTCATGTTTAGACTGTTTCTTAATGCTTAACTATTAATAATTGGAAAAAGAGATATGTCGGCTGGCCTTATCTTCACTAGAGGCGCTATCACGACTGGCTACGGGTTTAGGGTCATGACATATATACACCTATATGTAATATTTATACATTCATAAATATTCGAATTCAGATCTTATCGATGATTATGGAAGGTCACATTGCACAATGAGTCTTTTTTATTTATTAAATTAAAATTAGGTAATCAATATCAAATTAAGGAAGAGCTCCAAATATGTCCATGTAGAATTCAAATGTTACATGTCACGTGCCATTTTTCTTGAATATTTTTTTTAATTAATTAAAAAACCCATACAAATTTTTCTTCCCTTGAAATTAAATTGACAGCAATTCACCTTGTTAAAAAAACTATCATGCTTTCCACAACTAACCTATTAGTTTTTGCCTCCATTGATTATGATGTACTCCCTCCGTTTCAATTTATGTGAACCCATTTGACTGGGCACGGAGTTTAAGAAAAGAGAGAAGACTTTTAAACTTGTGGTGTAAAATGAGGCACAAACATTTTGTGTGGCTATAAATCATTACATAAAGGTAAATTGTTTCCAAATAAGGAAAGAAGTCATTCTTTTTGGCACGGACCAAAAAGGAAATAAGTTCACATAAATTGAAACAGAGGGAGTATTTCAATATCAACTATGTCCAATTATGTAACAGAACTAAAATGCAAAAAAGGTCCTTTGGGTGCCAAATTTGATATTATATATACAAATTCCTAATAGTTTGTGGAATTTTTTGTGATTATTGATTCTGTTTGTGTTGTTTATCTTGTGGTCAGACAATACGGGCATATACTAAACACAAACATACTATTAGTAATAATAAAATTAATTAGTAGATTCTCTTATATTGCTCAAGGGTAAGTCACATTACTTTAGCATAATTCCTTATTGGCAGAAGAATCCAATTTATGATTCTTGGCTAAACCAAAAGGCAACAGAGAAATAGAGAATTCAAAGACCAAAAAAATTCAAAGTCAATTAATTTATAATCATCTTTGAATTATAACAATTCGCAGGAAGATTTAACTTCAAAGCTAAATTGTAGAAGTAGATATAGAAGCAGATCAAAGAACCAGTGGAGAAACAAAGCCAAGTAGGAATATGAGAAAGTTTTTACAGTCTGCTATGTAACTTACAAATATTTTCGTCAAGATAGATTTCGCCAAGGATTTAGTTAGGAAAACGGAATAGTAGCAGCGCCGACAATTTATTATCAAGTAGAAGAGAAGAAAACTGAGAAGAGAAGATGATAATTTGGTAAAACACTCGTTGAAGGATTGAAGATAAGAAAAACATGTCAACTCTTGAAGAGCAGAAGAGCAACGTTTTGGCTCTCTTCAAAACAATTTATAAAGTTGCGTCTATTGGTAGGTTTTCTAAATTAATAAATATGGTATGCAATTTATTTAGTTAGGGTATTTAGAATCGGAAGGACATTTAAGTATTCCACCTTGTGCACCATACATGAGAGAATTATAATGACAAGAGATTCAAATTTAAAAATATTTAATATAAAATTAACCATAAGATAGTCAGATGTATATGGCGAGATCCTTTTAACAATACAAACTACACAATCAAATAAGAAATTAGCCAGAAAAAAGAATTTCAAAAGTTAAGCCAAATAATAAAGATTCAAGTTACAAAGACGCACACTTCATTTGTGTTGATGCCCATTACAGTGAAGCTAGTCGAGAGGTCTATTCAATTGTCTACAAAAACATCATGCAAATCCATTTTAATGAAAATCTCATGATCATAAACTTGATGAAAACAAAACTCTACCAACTTATTTGATGTGGTAGAGCAAATCCTTAAACTAACATGATTTATACGATAAGTAAGAAGCAAAAATAAAAAAATATTAAAGAGAATATGTGCGAGAAGAAAAATCATTCTCTGCTATCTAAAAAGAATCACCCAAAAATAATAATTGGACTCAATATATCCTCATAAAGTAGTTCGGAACATATTTAAGGCACTCAGCCAATGTTAAAAAGCCAATTCTCGCCGGAAAGGAAAAGAGCTCACCTCAGTAAATTTATCGCCCACTCCTTACACAGTATATATATATATATATATATATATATATATATATATATATATATATATATATATATATATATACATATACACACACACTGTATTTGTTGAAAACAAACAAAATTATACTTTAAAAAAAAGGTTAATAAACATGTGTCCGGAAGGGAAAAGAATAATTCAATTTACATTAAGAAAAAGCAAATAATATTGGATTATGTGAATAAAATTTGGTCAAGAAAATAAAAAACTCACTTTTATTTTTCCAGCAGGTTAGATTTATGCCAAAAGCATTGCATCATCTAGCCTTGATATTACTCGTTCTTGAAAGTAGTGGAATTAAAAATTCTATCAAAAGGTAGTCGACCACTAATCTTTTCGGCTATGGTATTGCCACCAAGTTTTGAAGACATTCATCTTACAATATTTCTTTAAATAAATAGGCTCATTAGAAAAAGACAATTGCAATAACTGAAAGAAGAGAGATAAATTGAGGGAAACGAATAGACATGCAACATGGGAAATGCAAAAGATGTTAGTTCATGAATGTATTAATTAATTTATCAACATAAGTGATGGGATTAATGTCCTTTCATTTGCTTTTAGGTTTAGATTAACCGAGATGATATTGAAATTCATATTAGTTTAATTTAAAAGAGTACAAATAGCAATTGAAGAGACATATATGAAGAGCATACAAAGGAAGACTATTCAGATACAATTTGAATTGAAGAGAATTTGATTCATATTATATTATTAATTGTAACTACTCGAATTCTTAACTTATTACTGGTTGCTTTTTCATGTATATCAATGTTCCATGAGTGTTTTAATAGGGTGGAACAAATTTATCATTTATTGTACAATAAATTTACTTTTTAATATAAAATCATTATAAAAATATTGTTTAAGAACAGGGTAAAATTGTTAGTTAGTTTTAATGGGGTAGTATAGTAATTCAACTTTCATTTTTGGTCTTCCCACTGATAATATAGTATGATATATATAATATATAATATATATAGAGATAGATATAGATAGATAGATGGATAAAGAATTTAACAAAGGAATTGAGGCTAATTTGACTTCCATTTTTGGATATTAAGGCTAATTTGACTTACCCTATAACAATGTCTTTTTTTTCAAAATAAACAAAGAAAATAAGATGAATCTAATGGAACGCTCGAACGAATTATAATCTTCTAGTGTTAGTTTGGTGAGTTTTTCAGAAAAACTTTTGTTTTTTCTTTTTGTTCACTAATTAAGTTAACAATGGTGTACAAACGGCAAAGAGCCCGTTTGGCCACGCTGTCAAAAGTTATTTGTCACAATCTCAATACGTCCTCCGTGAACCATTATGACGGCACCTAGTCTATACAACTAGGTAAGCCTAACAATGCAGAATATAACCAATAATTGCGGAAGAAATAATTTAAAAACCGAAATAGTAAAATAAAACAGTGTTTAAGATGCCGCCTGGCACATAACAGTACAAAATCTCAACCTAACACTTCCAAAATCCGGAACCCCATGAATCACAGACTAAGAGATACATAAGAAGCTCTAACTCCAGAATGTCTAACAAAAAGGAAAACTACTGAAGGGCTATACTTATTATAGAAAGATAGAAAGGGACTCCTTGGTCTGCGGACGCGACAGATATACCTCGAAGTTTCTACAGAAGCGTCTCGCCTCAAGGATGATAAGACTGAGTAAAAGTACCTGGATCTGCACAACAACAATGTGCAGAAGAGTAGCATGAGCACACCACAGCGGTGCCCAGTAAGTATCAAGACTAACCTCGGTGGAGTAGTGACGAGGAACAGTCAAGACACCTATCGGTCCAATAAACTATACAAATATAGGAACAATGGAACATGATGTATATGTAAAGACTACACGAAACGGCTAACAATACTACAATCACAGTAAGGGAAGAAAACAGCAAGTAATAGCGGAAATACCAAAATAATAATATAGAAGAGCGAGCGAAAACACAAACCCAAATTACAAACCCAAATCCTAAATTCACAATACAGTAAAGGTAAGCAATAACTCAGGTCCTACAATAATGTTCACATCAGGTCTTATCCAACAATTTCCACGAAGTACCAAATCTCGGACAAATTATAGCTCACGAGTCCTAGTACCTCACAACTCACTTTATAACTAGAGCCACTTTCACACATATAACAAGTAAATAAGGGTGTACATCTGTACTCAGCAGAATCAGGAGGGCTTCATATCCAATAGGAGTATTCAACTACGTATATGCTTGTGCAAGGGCTTTAACATAGTTCCTACCAGCTAATAAGCTTAAGGAAAAGAACGGACAGTATGTAAAATATTTCCTCACAACTCTACGAGATAAAGCTCATACAGGTAAGCGTACCACAACACAATATTAAACAACAAGAATACCCCAGGCCATCACAATTCATCACAATCAATCCCTGATATAACCCACCTTGTCTCGCCACGTGTGCAAATAATAATATAATAAGTGTCTGCCTTGTTTTGCCACACGTGCATCATAATATTTCCACCTATCCCGCCACATGCGCAACTCACATATAAGTGTGTGTATATATATATATATATATATATATATATATATATAAAACCTTGCATTGTCACGCCGCATGTGCAATATATCAATAGTAGCAATAGCATGGCAGAAACCTCGTGCAACCCCATAACAATAGCCGCACGGCAGAAATCTCATGTATCACAATATCAACAATCGCACGGCAGAAACCTCGTGCACCACCACAATAAGTACGACAGCAACAATGACAATATATACAAGAAAATGACAAGTAAATTAACTCAAGAACTTTCAATCACAGACAGACGGTAAAACTAGCTCACAAGGAATAACCACAATAGAGAATACTAAGTGTGATAAGAACAACTCGACAAGGGAGAAAATAATATGAAGCAATAACCCCACAATATGTAATCCAACAACAAGGAAGCTAACACGAACCAAATAAATCCAAATAAGGAAATGTCAACTAAATATAGATCATCTAAACTTCTTTTAAGATTGGGCAATGTTGGCCCAAGTTCAGGTGAAGTTTTGAAGAATGACAAATGAACTCAGTCATGGACCAGGTCCATCATGTGAGGAACAATATATATCAACCTAGACATGTGAGATACACGTGAAGGAGATAAGTCTCAGTGATCAAGCAGCAATATCTCATGAACTAATCGAAAATGTTGCATATTAGATGCGGAGAGAAAGTCTTCTCATGGGAAGAGGACATAATCCGGATAAAGGATAGGGTTGGAGTTTGTATTGTTAAAGGACTCAACTTCGATGGAAGATCAACAATTGAGTCTCAATCAAACTCTGATTACTAACTCGTTAAATAATAGTGATTGTTCTCTTTTATAGGGATTGCACAAACACAGAAGTTAAACTAAATTGAGAGCAAAAGAGCGAGGAAATTTTGCAAGCAACTTATGTGAGATTCAAGTGTGCATTGCTGAAGCTACTAGGACAAGATAGAAGAACCAATTTCATTGTGTTTTTTCTTATTCTAGTTCAATTGTAGTAGGTGGCTTAAACTTGTATCTTTCCAGCTTCATAGAAGCAATTGTATTAGGTACTTTGAGTATTCAAGTTAGAGTTAACTTGAATGTGTCGCAATAGTCGAGGCTGTGTGCCAGACTGGGATTAGAGTTTAATCCTTAGGATTACAAGAGTTCTGTAAATATTATTTTAATCCTTAGGATTACAAGAGTTCTGTAAATATTATTTTGGCTTAGTGATTTTAGTGGAAGGTTGGGAAAATCCTACTGAGTAGTAGATCGTGGTTTTTTCACCTTTTGAGCCAGGTATTTTTCACGTAAAAATCTCTGTGTTCTTTATTTTATGTACTCTTAATTCCGTAAACAGTAGTAGTAATTACACCTAGAAGAACCAGGTTCTTCTAGAGCAAATATTGGGTACCATACAAATTACCCTTCCCCTTGTGTGGTATTGATGTTTAGAACATCAATTGGTATCATAGCAGGTTCTCCTTGAAGAGGCTAACACCTTAGGAGAAGATCAACATGATTGCACCACCTAGGAACTGGGAAGGGCAATCCACTGCTAGACCTCCACTTTTCTATGGCCAGTACTATTCTTGGTAAAAGAACAGGATGGGAGATCACATCATAGGGGAAGACTATGAACTCTGGGACATAGTCACTGATGGTCCCCTAGCAACCACAAAGATGAATGTTGAAGGAGTTGATGTGCCAAAGACAAGGGCTGACTGCACTGCTGAAGACATGAGGAAGTGGGAGAAAAATGCTAAAGCCAAGAAATGGCTTGTGTGTGGACTAGGTCCTGATGAGTACAGTAGAATTCAAAGTTGTACCACTGCTAAAAAAATCTGGGACACCTTGCAAGTGGCTCATGAAGGAGTAGCTCAAGTGAAGAGGTCCAGAGGAACACTACTGTATACTCAATATGAGAATTTTACTATGAAGGAAGGAGAAACAATTCAAGAGATGTATACTAGGTTCACTACACTGACAAATGAACTTAAATCTCTTGGAAGGATTATTCTTGAAGAAGACAAGGTTGAGAAAATCTTAACAAGGGTTCTGCGAGTCTCATGGGAAAGCAAAATTACTGCTATTCATGAATCAAAAAATATTGCTACCCTTAGGTTAGATGAACTAATTGGAAACCTCATTGTATATGAATTGAGAAGGCAAACCATGAAGATGGATGCACCTAAGAAGGAGAGAAGCTTATCTCTCAGAATTGCTGAAGGTTCAGATCTGGAAGATGATGAGATGGCTATGATCACTAGAGATTTCAAAAAGTACCTGATGAAAGGAAAGGGTTATTCAAGAGGTACAACCTTCAACAAGTCAAGAGCTCCTGAGAAACAGACCAATGAGGGTTGCTACAAGTGTGGTAAGACTGATCATATGATCAAGAACTGCCCTCAATGGGAAATTAAGTGAAAGAAAGAGAGGGCTGAACGAAGGAACAGGAAGAAGGAATAGGTTCAACCAAAAAGGAACAAAGGATCAACCAAGGCTATAGTTGCTGCTTGGGGAGAAACCTCAAATGAATACTCAGAAGATGAAGCTGACGAAGAGCAGGCACTGATGGCCATCGGAGAATCAGATGATGAACAACAGGTAAGTATTTATCATCTCAAAGACAAGATTAAATTTTTGTCTAAAGAAAGATTGGCTGAGCTATTACTAGACTTCATTGATGAGTCTGAGATAATTAACAATGAGAAGGAAGTTTTGTCTAGGGAATGTGTGATCCTAAGCAAAATGCAAAAGTCTAGAGTCTAGGGCTAATGTGAGTGATATCACAAATGTTGAGTTGAAGAACCAGGTTCTTAAACTTGATAACAGTGTCCTAGAACTTAGATCTGAAAACTTAAAACTGAAACTAGGAACAGGAAAGAAGAAAGCTGATCACACATATCTCACTCTAGAAGAAAATTTGGGAAAAATGAAAGATGAATTGTATAAGAAAGATGAATTCATTAAAGTTCTAAAGGAAGATCTAGGAAAGGTGAAACATGAACTAGATAGAACTTGCAAGTGCAAAAAAGGCTTCTGATGCACTCTCTTGGCTGCAAGAGCATCATAGTAGCAAAAAAAGAGGGCTTGGCTATGGGACTCAAGCTCCAAAATGGGACCCTAAAAGTAAGTACCTCACACTGCCTGAAAATAAAATCTGCACACACTGTGGTAAGACTGGCCATTAGAAAAATGAGTGTAATGCAAAAGAAAAGGCCAGTAAAAAGAACAAAGCATTTGTTCAAGAGAAAAGTAAGCTGCTTGGATGGGCAAGAAGGAATTTGGTTCATACTTTTGCCTATAGAAAGGGACCCAAACTAGTTTGGGTTCCTAAGACTAACCCCTGATTTCTTGTGTAGGTCCAAGTGAAAGGATGCAGCCAAATATGGTATATGGATAGTGGTTGTTCAAAAAATATGACTGGAAACAAGGACCAGTTCCTTTCACTTGAGAACTTAAAAGAAGGTAATGTCTCCTTTGGTAATGAAAAGAAAGGTGAGATCATTGGGGTTGGAAAGGTAGGAAAGAAAAATTCTCATTCCATAGAGAATGTCTACTGGATAGATGGCTTGAAATATAGCCTAATAAGTGTGTCACAATTGTGTGACGGAGGTAACCTTGTGGCTTTTACCTCCACCAAATGCTTTGTGATTAACCTTACCACTGACAAGATTGTTTTGTAGGGAAAAAGAGTTAACAATATTTACATTGTAGAATTGTCTACTCTCTCAGAAAATGAACTTACTTGCTTGAGTGTGTTGGTTAATAATCCCCTCCTATGGCACAAAAGACTTGGCCATGCAAGTGTAAATCAACTTAACAAATTTGTCTCTAAAGACTTGGTGATAGGGTTACCTAATATCAAGTTCAAGGAAGACAAATTTTGTGAGGCATGTGCAAGAGGGAAGCAGGTAAGATCATCCTTCAAAAGCAAGAAAATGGTAAGTACAACCAAGTCGTTGGAAATGGTCCATATGGATCTATATGGTCCAATGAAAACCATAAGCAGAGGTGGAAAGAAATATGTAATGGTGCTTGTTGATGATTATTCTAGATTTACCTGGGTTCTATTTCTAACCTCTAAAGATGAAGCATTTGACATGTTTACTGCATTTGTTAGAAAAACTCAGAAATAATTAGGAAATCAACTTGCATCCATTAGGTCTGATCATGGAACTGAATTTAAAAATTCCAAGTTTGTTGAATTTTGTGATGAAAATGGTATAGATCATAATTTCTCTGCCCCTAGGACCCCTCAACAAAATGGAGTAGTTGAAAGGAAGAACAAAACTCTTGAGGACATGGATAGAACCATGCTGCTTTCTAGTAAATTGCCTCACAACTTCTGGGCAGAGGCTATAATCACTGCATGTGACATAATCAATAGATGCATTACCAGACCTCTGGTAGAGAAGACTCCCTATGAGTTACTTAAAGGGAGAAAACCAAACATATCCCATCTTAGGGCA
>MU672129.1:3264-24022 GCA_026770625.1 Nicotiana glauca
ATTTTATTATTTTTGAATTGTATTTATTTAATTTTCTGTATTTTCCCTTGTATTTTAGACTTATTTTCCTTGTGTATTTGTATTTCCTTTGATTTTCCAATTTTTGTATATTTTTCCTTAATTTTCCAATTTCCTAATAATTACCTTATATTTTTTGTGAGATTTTCCAATTAATTTCCTTTTTGTATTTCATTTTAAATTTTATTTTTATCAATTAAAAAAACACTGGTATTTTTTATATACTAATCAAACTAATTGCAATCAAAAATCATTTTTGTATTTTTTATTTTTGGAATTAATTGCTTGGGGCAAAAATCGCGTGCTCACAGCATGTTATGCTAATTATTGGTTTAAATAGTCGAGTCTGGTGGGGTAAGGGCCTAACACTCTGTTTTGCAGAAAATGAGGCACGAAGTCCCAGATTTGGCATGGTAACCAACATTCATCCAAGGCTGCTAAATTGGTGGAAAGACTAGACGCTCGTCCGCAAATACTTAGGGAATTTTCCTTCACTTCTAGAAAACCAGCCTGACGATAAAATCATAGAGGCTGCAAAGGAAATGCAGGCAGATATCTGGCCCGAGCTTATTTGCTACTAGGACTACGCGAGCTGGTGAAACTGTTGGAGGGAGACAAAGATGCTAAATCTGAGGAAGGTCCTTCTGGGACCAAGTAGTTAGGATTCTTTTTATTTTTAATGTAATAAGGCCAATGGCCACTAGTGATATTTTACTTTCTGTTATTTAGCGTCGTTTTGGATTCGTCTGATTTTTATCAATAAAATGAGGCATTTAGCATTATAAGTTCTTCAAAACTATTTTTCACTAGGCCTACCTCGGTCACAATGAGGCCCCCAATTTAGGACACGATTTATATTCTTGCACTATGTGTTTAAATATCGCAACGTTTTCTCCTTATAATATTTACTAACTTGTTACCTTTTTGCTTTTACTTTTTGTTTTATTCCCCTTCCCCAAAGGTTAGTTCGTGCACTCTGGCATGATCATCTTAAGAAGAAGGGCACATCTCAATAATTGGACTATCAGAACCACCAGGGCCCGGAAGACTTCGGGGTAGCAAGGCTAAACAAAATCACCATGCATCTCATTTTATTTTATTTTACTAGTTGATTTTCTTTCCCCATTGTCTTTAATTTTGAAAAGAGCTCTGATGTTTCAAACAATTATGAATTTAATCAAAGCATTTCAGTTTATCATATATCTCGCTCTTATTATTTTCTTTATTGTTTACTCTATTTTAATACAGCATTACTATTACTTACTTTGATGATGAACCAACGATTGTGACTTGCAACAAAAGGACATAGACTCAGAAGAAGATGAAATACCTGAAGAGGTCGTTACAGAGGTTGAGGATTTTGAGAATAGACCTAAGTCTAACTTGGAGGAAACAAAGGTCATAAATTTGGGAGATACAAAAAATGTCAAAGAGACTCGCATCAGTGTTCACCTGTCGCCATCAGAAAGGGAAGAATATACAGAATTTTTAAAGGAATATGAGGACATATTCGCCTGGTCGTATGATGATATGACCGGTCTCAGCACGTCCATTGTAGCTCACAAACTGCCAACAGATCCAACCTGTCCGCCGGTAAAATAGAAGCTCAGGAAATTCAAGCCCGACATGAGTTTGAAAATCAAAGAAGAGGTTACTAAACAAGTCAAATCCAAGGTTCTCAGGGTAGTAGAGTATCCGACATGGTTAGCCAACATCGTGCCAGTACCAAAGAAGGATGGGAAAGTTAGAATTTGTGTCGACTACCGGGATCTTAACCGGGCCATTCCCAAAGATGACCTCCCCTTGACAAACATACACATTCTTATCGACAACTAAGCCAAGCATGAGTTGCAGTCTTTTGTTGATTGTTTTGCCAGCTATCATCAGATATGGATGGATGAGGAAGATGCAGAAAAAATGGCTTTCATCACGCCATGGGGAATGTACTGTTACAAAATGATGCCATTTGAGTTGAAGAATGTTGGCGCCACCTATATGAGGGCCATGACTACTATCTTTCACGACATGATACATAAGGATATTGAGGTATATGTGGATGACGTCATCACCAAATCCAAGAAAGCCATTGATCATATTGAAGACCTGAGAAAGTTCTTCAACAAACTGAGGAGGTACAATCTGAAACAAAATCCCGCCAAGTATGCATTCGGGGTTCCTGCTGGAAAATTACTGGGTTTCATCGTGAGTCATCGAGGAATAGAATTGGACCCATCAAAAATCAAAGCCATTCAAGAATTGCTACCGCCAAAGAACAAGAAGGACGTAATGAGTTTCTTGGGAAGACTCAACTATATCAGCCGATTCATAGCTCAGTCCACGATCATTTGTGAACCCATCTTTAAAATGCTGAAGAAATACGCTGCTACTAAATGGACTGACGATTGTCAGAAAGCCTTTGAAATAATCAAGGAATACCTGTCAACACCACCAGTCTTGGTTCCGCCCGAGCCAGGAAGGCCTCTGTCCCTTTATCTCGCGGTTTTGGATGGAGCATTCGATTTTGTTCTGGGATAACATGATGAAACGGGGAGGAAGGAGCAAGCAATCTACTATCTCAGTAAGAAGTTCACCCCGTATGAGGCCCGGTATTCTTTATTAGAGCGCATCTGTTGTGCTTTGACTTGGGTAGCTCAGAAATTGAGAAATTATTTCTGTGCCTACACTACTTATCTCATATCAAGGATGGGCCCGTTGAAGTACATCTTCCAGAAGCCCATGCCCACTAGCAAGCTTGCCAAGTGGCAAATCTTGCTAAGTGAATTCGACATTGTTTACATGACTCAGAAAGCAATCAAGGGCCAAGCCATAGCAGATCACCTTGCCGAGAATCCTGTTGCCAGAGAATACGAACCTCTGAAAATGTATTTTCTTGATGAAAATGTGTCCTTTGTAGGAGAAGATATTGCAGAATCCTACGATGGTTGGAGGTTGTTTTTTGACGGAGCCACAAATTTCAAAGGAGTTGGCATAAGAGCAGTCCTAGTATCAGAAACCGGCCAGCATTACCCGTAATCCACCAAGCTCAGGTTCCCTTGCACAAATAATATGGCTGAATATGAAGCTTGCATCCTGGGGCTCAAGATGGCCATTGACATGAACATTCAGGAGTTGTTAGTGATCGGGGATTCAGACTTGCTTATACATCAAGTTCGAGAAGAGTGGGCAACCAAGAACTCCAAGATACTCCCCTACTTGCATCACATACAGGAGTTAAGGAAAAGATTCACAAAGACGGAATTTCAACATGTCCCCAGGGTCCAGAACGAGTTCGCTGACGCATTAGCTACTCTATCATCCATGATCCAACATCCAGACACGAATTTCATTGATCCCATCCCAGTAAAGATCTATGATCAGCCAGCCTACTGTGCTCACGTTGAGGAAGAAGCAGACGGAAAATCGTGGTTCCATGACATCAAGGAGTACTTGACAACAGGAGAATTCCCAGAACTTGCCAACGCCACTCAGAAGCGCACACTTCGGAGGTTATCCAACAACTTCTTTCACAGTGGAGGAATCATGTATAGGATGACTCCCGATTTGGGTTTACTAAGGTGTGTCGAAGCAAAAGAAGCATCCACACTATTGGATGAAGTGCACGCAGGGACCTGCGGGCCGCACATGAATGGTTTTGTCTTAGCAAAGAAGATACTCCGAGCAGGGTATTTTTGGATGACTATGGAAACAGACTGTATCCAGTATGTTCGCAAATGCCATCGCTGTAAGATACATGCAGACATGATAAAGGTGCCTCCAAACGAGCTTACTGCAACAAGCTCATCGTGGCCATTCGCCACCTGGGGAATGGATGTCATTGGACCTATCGAGCCTGCCGCATCAAACAGGCACAGGTTTATCCTGGTGGCAATTGATTAGTTTACTAAATGGGTTGAAACAGCGTCATACAAGGCAGTGACTAAGAAAGTTGTGGCAGATTTCGTCCGTGACCGTATTGTTTGCCCATTCGGAATTCCAGAATTAATCATCACTCATAATGGTTCCAATCTCAATAGTGACTTGATGAAAGCAATGTGTGAGACATTCAAGATCAAACACAAAAACTCTACAGCCTACAGGACTCAGATGAATAGAGCTGTAGAAGCAGCCAACAAGAATATCAAGAAGATACTAAGGAAGATGGTCGAAAGTCACAAACAATGGCATGAGAAATTATCATTCACTTTACTGGGATATCGCACCACAGTCCGCACATCGACTGAAGCAACTCCCTACATGTTGGTTTATGGTACAGAAGCGGTCATCCCCGCCGAGGTAGAAATTCCCTCTTTGAGAATCATACAAGAACCAGAGCTGGATGACGCATGATGGGTAAAAGGTCGCTACGAGCAGCTAGCCGTTATAGATGGGAAGAGGATGAATGCAGTTTGCCATGGTCAGTTGTATCAGAACAGAATGTCCATAGCCTTCAATAAAAGAGTTAAGCCAAGGAAATTTACACCGGTGCAGCTGGTGTTGAAGAAAATATTCCCACATCAAGATGAAGCCAAGGGGAAATTCTCTCCCAACTGGCAAGTCTGTACATGGTTCACCGGGTTCTAACTGGAGGAGCCCTTATTCTTACAGAGATGGACGGAGAAGTTTGGCCAAAGCCGATTAATTCAGATGCAGTGAAACGATACTATGTGTAACTACTTATGATTCCCTTTGTGATGTAATTTGAACTACGCCTGACCTGATTCCCGTTTAAGAGGGGATACGTATGAATCCCTATGGTTTCGGTCACAATTTAATAAAAAAAATCCATTTCCCTATGCTATTGGAAATGGGGCAGAATTTTGAGGAGGACCCTCAAAATTCCGAAGTTAGTTGTCAGCCACTCATCGCCAGGAATTCCGCCCCAGTAAACTGGGGAAGTATTTTGAGGAGGACCCTCAAAATTCTAAAGTTAATTTTTCAACCGTTCAGCGCAGCCGTCAGAAGTGCCAGCCCAGCAAACTAGGGCAGAATTTTGATAAGGACCCTCAAAATTCCGAAGCAGGAGAGGTTGCAATGTCTTGAACCACGTCACAGTTGTTGGTTCATCTAAAGAAAATTATTTTCTAATTACTTTATATTTGCTAAATCATGCATAATTTTTGTTCGAATTGTTGCTGTTTAGCGACGCTACCCCAGTGATACGCAGCGCCAGAAGCCAGGGGAAAACGAACTAACCTTTCCCCCCTTACGGAACTCACGATTTTTCTTTGGATGCAGGCACTCGACTTACAATATCACTAAGTATATTTATGTATGCATACTTCCCCAAGAATTCAACTTCTCGGAATCATCACTTATTCTAATCGCTATCCGCACACAACCTCCCCGGCAGTCACGATATCATAATTAGCTATCAGCTAAAAAATCTTACTACTATCCGTCCTTTTATTTTCTTGCATTGCATAAGGCTACCTTGCTGCCTTTCGAGACTAAGTACGGTCTCCATCTACATTATTTTCATAAGGCTACCTTTCTGCCTTCCGAGACTAAGCATTGTCTCCATCTGCATTTTTGCATTGCATAAAGCTACCTTTCTGCCTTTCGAGACTAAGCACTATCCATCTGCATTTTTGCATTGCATAAGGCTACCTTTCTACCTTCCGAGACTAAGCACCGTATCCATATGCATTTTTCATTGCATAAGGCTAACTTTCTGCCTTTCGAGACTAAGCACTGTCTCCATCTGCATTATCTGCATTGCATAAGGCTACCTTTTTGCCTTTCGAGACTAAGTATTGTCTCCATCCTGCATTATCTACATTGCATAAGGATACCTTTCTGCCTTTCGAGACAAAGCACTATCTCCATCCGGCATTATCTGCATTGCATAAGGCTACCTTTCTGCCTTTTGAGACTAAGCACTATCTCCATCCTGCATTATCTGCATTGCATAAGGCTACCTTTCTGCCTTCCGAGGTTAAGCTCCACCTCCACTTGCATGGCTGAAATACCACCACTTTATCTTTCTTGCATGGCTGAAATATCGCCACCTTTGCTTACGTCTTGCAGTCGGCTGAAATATCGCCAAACTTTATTTAAATTATACATCGTCTAAAACATCGCCGCTTTATTTAAAGTTATGTCGGCTGAAATATTGCCATTTTACTTTTGCATTGGCTGAAACGTCGTCGCTTTATTTAAAGTTCTGTCGGCTAAAATATCTCCATTTTTCTTTTGCATTGGCTGAAATATCGCCGCTTTATTTAAAGTTCTGTTGGCTGGAATATTGCCATTTTGCTTTTGCATTGGCTGAAATATCGCCGCTTTGTTAAAGTTCTGTCGGCTAAAATATCGGCATTTACGTTTTTGCATCGGCTGAAATACCGCCAAATCATGCATCTCATGGTCTGAAATATTGCCAAACTATCCGAGGGCGTCATTGTTCGTAGTCACCATCTTCATAGCCCGAGAACACCATGCCATGGCCCGAGGACCCCACTTTATATCCTGCACAGCATTATTCAAAGGCATCATGGTTCGGAGGCACCATTTACATAGCCCGAGAACATCATTTCATAGCCTGCGAATCCTTTAATTTTGCATTTCATGGCCCAGGACATCATGGTCCGAGGACGTCATCCTAACCGTCCAAAGACAGCATTTATGGTCCAACAGGAACTTGCATCACGTTTAAGTTTATGCACGATATACGCCCGTATTACTCACTTGCAGGTACACCGGCTAGCAATGATCATCTCAGCAGGAGCGATCCCGCTCTAGTCCCTGCAGCCGATCAAGTTTCAAAATACCTCTTGCCACCTAAACATCGTATCCGTTTCTTTCGAATCTCCATCGGCATGTTTCGTCAATGTTTCCTGAACTACATACAGCCTAATTCCTGTAAAACCAGGGATATAGGCAGCTCAGAAACCAGAGCTCGCTCAAATTCTTTTCAAATTGCCGCTTCCGAGCAAAATTGGCCATTATATCTTTACCCGATAACTCTTTCATCCTTCCCGGGTAAAGAGGGATAGCTGTTGATACCCAATTTTTCCCCTAAGTATTTTTTTCATATATAAGCACACCCAAGAGTTTTGGTATTTTTTAATGATTTTTAAACCAATTTATTGCCTTTTTTAATATAACAATATCCAATAATTATTTCCAAAATTATCATTTTTGGTGAACAACTCATTTTATTCTCACATTTACACCAAAATATAATTAAGGTACTTTTTGCATATTTTTACGAATTTATTTGGCATTTTTAAAGCTAAATTGCATACAATTGCAATTATAGCCTATACTACGATTGATGGTATTTTACAATTATAAAATTATTCCCAGTATTTTCAAATTAATATTTATATAATAATTAGTTCAGTGCTTTTAATTTGTTTAAAATCATTTTTTAACTAATTTTATATAAATTAAATGGGAAAATTGGCTATTTAACACATAGCCATTTCAATTGCAAATATATCATCAATTTAATCCCCAATTAACCCCAAATTGAGCTCAAAATACCCATCCCAATTACCACTTGCAAGCCGATCCATACCCCTTTCCTGTCATACCCGACCCGATCCCCATTTAACCCGCTCAATCCCAGCCGTTGATCTAAAAGATCAATGGCTCCCCTCTTCCCTTCCCTTTTTAATTCAAACAACCCCTAAAACCTATCTCATTTTTTCTCGACCGCCACCTCTGAATCCCCTCCTCTCTTAACTCTCTCTCAACTCACCTCAAACCCTAGCCGCCGCCTCTCACTGGAACCCTAATCTATGGCTTCTCAGGCTCATCATAGGCATATACTAGCCTATCATGGTTTCTGCGTGCTCGTTTCTAAGGTCCTATGACCAGGTCTTGAAGGGTTTCGACCAAGCCTTGGCTCGATGACTGTTCTCCAGTCGTCTTCAACCTTTGTCCGGCCAGTCATGGCTATTCGAGTTCGACCTTCGACTTTCCTGCTCAGATCGATGGTTTCCAAAGCCTTTCTCATCACCTGGGTTTCTTACGAAACCTTAATATCTGAGGTTCCTTTGATTTATTTTAGATCTGCTCCGGATCTACGTGTGTGCGAACCTTCTATGCATTTTTCTAGAAGTTTCTTTAAATTTTGCTTTCAGAAACTCTTTATTCTTCAACTAGGGTTTCATGTTAAGTTATTTCAAATCTCTTCTCCGATTCTCAACATGTTTTACTATGTTTTGTTGTTTTCTATCTGAGTTAGCATGTTGAAAACTCTAATTTTTGGGATTTTGTTTCTTAGTCTGTTTGGTAATATTCGTTTGATTTACCTTATTTTTATCTGAGTTAGCATGTTGAAAACCCTAATTTTGGGATTTTGTTTGAGTTTCTGTTTGTTAATGTTCGCTTGATTTACCCTTCTTCTATACCTGAGTTATCATAGTGAAAGCCCTAATTTTTGAGGGCTTATCCGAGATTCTAAATCTGTTTGTTTGTTTATCTGCTTATATCCTCTAAACTCGAATGATTTTCGAAAACCCTAGTTTCTTTGGGGACTATTCGATTTCTTTGAAATTGTTTGTGCAACTCGTATGGTTTTCATTCAACTCTTTGCATGCTCCTGATCTTCTTCTCTATTGTTAAACACTGAAACCTGACTATCATGCTTCGAGTGTTTTCTTTTGAGCTACTACTATATGTTGTTCTTTTGCCATAGCTTGGCTTCGTGTGTCTATTACTTGTGCATTCATTTATATATTGAGTTCCTTCTGTGATTGATTTTTTTTTTCAAACTCGTAATTGATTTCAAACTTTTCCTTTTGTGAAATTCTGATTTTTACTCTCATATCAAGGGTTAATTGATTCGCTTTCCTTATTTGGCCTTACTAAACCCTGTCCAAAAACAAGTACAATCCAGTATTTGGACTTAAGCACCCATTGTATGATTTTACTACTCCTTTTATGGAAACAACCATTCTGCTTACAAACTGATTTTCTTTCCTTATCTTGACCCTGTTAGTATTCGTTTGAACAATGATCCCTTGGTTAAAGAGTCTTGTGTTAATTGATTCTGACTTGTGATTGTTTCTAGGTTTGTGTTAAAACTTTACTTATTACCTTATTCTTTAATCGTTTTCAAAACTGTAAATACCCTATTCTCTTTTCTTTACACGAACAACTGGAGTTTAAAAAAAATACACTCTTACTCTTAAAACTCTCTCTTTCTTTGCTGCTACTTGTGTTGTTGATTTGTCTAGCCAGCTGAAAGCCAAGGCTAGACTATGGATTATTCTTTGCTTCACCTTTTCTGCACTTTGCTTCTCTATTGGTATGTCCTAGATAATTTACAAGCCTCAACAACAACATGTTTTCTTTTATTGCTCCAGTTTGTCATTCCTGTCCACTTCTACTCATGTTTCTGCAGTCCAGATATGACACTAGTATGTTGTAGTATGTTCTCTTTCCCTTGTAAATTAATATTTTTCTATGTGTGTGCACTCTGTCAGTCATTTGTTATGAATCCCAAACCCATGTATCCCCTTATGTGCTTTAAGTTATGGTTCAGAAACATGGCAATATTTGAAGTTATTATCCATGGATATGAAGTGAACCATTTGGGCCCTAAGCTTTGTCAATTTCCCATCCCTACCCCCTTTTCATTGCACTTGCACTTCACTCTTAGAACTTAGGTTCTGCCCCTCTTGTGTGAGCCTTGCCTTGGGACCCCTGAGCTCCTTCTGAACTTGGACACATTAGGGCTGGCCCTTCCACACTGCACAACTCAATTTCTAATTAACACCTTGGGTGCATGCACTGCCTGGGGTTCCTGAAATCCCTTGGATCTCTGAAACACCCTAGATGAGAGAAGGCTTGGAAATCTGGATCTGGGAGTTGGCTCAATCTCATACTATTAGGCATTAAATCTGAATTAAGCTGCTCGGATGTAGCTGAGGATTCTTGATGTATATTTTTTTAAATTCCAGTATTATTTTGGGGCTCTAATAACTTGTATAAACTTGGGGATTTAGTGAAAAGGAGAGGGGGGTTTATTTTTTTATGCCCTAAGGGTAGAGATCATGCCTATAGGGATTTATCTATGATTTTTGCAAATTCACACATAGAGATCATGCCTATAGGGTTAACTTCTGACTTGTTCAACTCCACGCATAGAAATCATGCCTATAGGTTTAACTTCTTAATTTTTGCAATAAAGCATGTAGATATCATGCCTATAGGATTCATTTCTGATTCTTGCAACTCCACACATAGATATCCTGCCTATAGGATTAACTTCTAATTTTTGCATCTTCACACATAGATATCCTGCCTATAGGATCAACGTCTAATTGTTCTGCAAATTCACATATAGAAATACTGCACATCCGCATCTCTGCACATATAAGCGTCATCAGGAAAATAGTTTGTAGGTTAATAATAAAAGCTGCATAAAGATACCATGTTCATAGGACTTCTGTTAACGTCTGAAAATGTGTCAAAATCAGTAAACATATAGAAAGCATGCCTATAGGAAATCTCGAATGTGAATAAAATCTATTTCAACTGCTGAACTCGTATTGTTCTGTTAAAACTGGTGACTTTTTCTATAATCAGTTTGCATTATTTCTAAAATCAGTAGATATCATGCCTAGTTCTAACCAACACTTAGACAAAATGATTAATTAATCAATTAGATCGGTTTTAGTCAACTGCATTCGAGCGAGCCTAATGTAGACTTTCCGTCTAAAAATATGCATTGAACCAATCCACTCGTCGCTTTATTTAAATTAAGACCAGTATGTGTAAGACATGCTAAACTCTATGACTTTTATCTGATTTATGGAGGCGTATTTGAGCCCTGTTTGCTTGTCTGCTTTCCCTTTGTTTGCATTACGTGTTTTTTTGATTGACGCCTTAGCATTTTGTCCTTTGAAAACTTCTAAAAGCCCCCAAACCCCTCTCCCTTTAGGATTAGTAGTCCATATGCCTCCGGGACTGATAGGATTGACAGGGTGGGAAAGGGTAGACATGGAGATGATGATCACACGATAACACTATGCGTACAACTGGGTACCAGCATTGTGTGGATGATCCATGTGATTTATAAACCTAGGACCACCTCCCTATTTATTATTTTAATTTTTCTAGAATTTTTAAAAGCTGTTTAGTTTTCAGTTTCTTTAACCTCTTCTTTTACTCTTTGCACCTATCATAAAAAATCTTTCTTTTAATTGTCTGAATTTTAGTATTGTTTCCCCCTAAACTTCCGCCTCTTTCACTTCTTTTAAGTCACTTGCATCAATTATTTGATCCCTTCCCCTTTACTCGTGTATCTTTTCTTTAATTATAAAACTACTTTATCCCAATTTTCAGCACTCATTAAACCTTTTGTACTTTTTTTTATTGCAACCATTATGTGAAAGTTTCCTCGTATTTGCAATGCTTTCTTGTCTACTTGTTGTTTATATTTAAAGTCACAATTGTAGCATGGTCGGGAACCACACTAGTGGATCTTGAGGGGTGCCTAGTACCTTCCCTGAGATAATTTCTAGCCCTTACCCGAACTCTAATTTTTCATCTTAATTTATTTCTTAAAGTGTCCTAATGCACTATAATCATTAGGTGGCGACTCTCCAAATCCAAAACCCAATTCCCAAGCGGGAATATAGTTGTATTTCCAAATGTTGTAAACCTGATTTCTCGTCTTTGGACGGAGGAAAAAGGGGGCGTCGACAGCTGTATTACTCAAGCCTAAGGACTAGAGATAACCGCTCGTGAAAATCTTCATGCTCGGCCCGCTGCATCCAACTCCTCGAATATTAATTTTGAGTATTTAGGATTTGAATTGGAATCTAAAAAAGATGATGGCACCGAACCAGCGGGGGAACATGCTTCTCCTAATAAAGAAAATAAAGACTCCTCTCTCCCTTCAGATTCTAGCAGCAAGAGTTGATGTGTGTGTGGGTGGGGGGAGGGGGAGTTTATTTATTTTTTTTTTGTAATTATGCCACAGCTTTTACTATGTTTGTCACTTTAATCAATGAAAGAAACGTTTTTCCTAAGTGTTGTGCAAAAACATTCCTATTCATTTAATTGAGAAAGTTTGGGAATATTCTCGCATCCGATAGTATTTGATTCTGGGCATAAATTCTTCTGGAATCTATCCTTTACTATGAGGTTAATAAAAGAGGGCCCAAATATTTACGATGCTCTTGAAGGGGACGTCTCATGTTCATTCCGGTACAAGTATTTGAAGTTTTTGTTAACTTTCAAAGGATAAAATAAATTAATTTATCATCCGAACGAAAAATAAGATAAGAATAAAATGACTTAGATTTATTCCCTCTTTTACTAAAAGTATATTTACATAAACATTCATTTGCTTAAATAAATAAAGTTTCCAATACATGTGAATAACTTGTACAACTTATTTAGGAGTTGATCATGCAGTTCCCAGTCCTGATAAGATATTGAATCCGGTTCTAATAGTTGCCAGTCCTCGTAATATTTTTAGTGTTTTTTCATGTATAATCCCCCCCACCCAGCGTTCGAATGTTGAGCGTCAGAATTCGAACATTGGAGGTCTTGCATTCGTCGATGATATTCCTTTCATAGCAAGCTTTTGCGTTGTTTTGTCATTAATGGAAATAGCTTGTGGATGGATAAAAAATCTGTTATTGGAGGCCGATGAGACTCTCGAGTTATGCTATCAGGCCAAAGATTATTTACCCATCCACAAGTTGATTACCATATGAGTCGTTCTACACATAGCTTTTGGTTAGCTTTACTGGTGATCTTCCTTCGTAGTATGCTTTATGTTGCTGCCTCGTTAAAAACTTTATTAGAAAAATCCAATGGGACAAAAACTGGTCGAAGGAAAAAAGAGTGCAACACATATTTTCAATACCAGCAAGGATCTTCAGCAATAATACCTTTTGAGGTAAGTCACGTTCCAATTGCTTGGCAGTTTAACTCCATCTTGATTTTCCAATTGGTATGAACCTTTACTGGTTATAGATGAAACTTGATAAGGTCCTTGCCATTTCGATCCCAGCTTCCCGGAGTTGAACTCTCGGGTGCTTTGAGTAACTTTACTCAGAATCAAATCCCCTTCTTTGAAATATTGAAGATTTGCCCTACGATTATAATATCTTTCCATCCTTTGTTTTTGTGCCACCATCCTCACATATGCTAGATCTTGGTGCTCTTCAAGAAAATCGAGCTTCACTAGCAATGCTTCATTGTTTTCTTCTTCGTTTGCTTGGGAAAGTCTCAGGGTTGGTTCCCCCACCTCTACCGGTATTAAAGCTTCTAAATCGTACACGAGCAAAAAATGGGGTATCTAATGTGCTTGACTTTATTGTGGTCCGGTAAGCCCATAAAACACCTAGTAGATCATCCAACCACTTGCCCTTAGCATCTTCTAACTTCTTTTTAAGATTTTGGATAATTACCTTGTTGGTTGACTCCGCTTGTCCATTAACACCCAAGTGGTACAAAGAAGACGTAATTCATTTTATCTTTAATCCTTCCAAAACTTTGTGACTTTATATCCTACAAATTATGGCCTGTTGTCATAAGTAATCTCCTTCGGTATTTTAAATCGGCAAACTATGTGGTCTCATATGAAGTCAACCACTTCGCTTTCTCCAATATTTTGTTAGGGCCTGCCTCAACCCATTTAGTAAAATAATCGGTTAAAACCAAAAGAAATCTTACCTTCTCTAGCCCTTGGGGTAAAGGGTCGACTATGTCAATCTCTCACTTCATGAATGGCGACAGTGACACCACCAAGTGCAGCAATTCCAGTGGTTATTGTACTAACTGTGCATGATTTTGGAATTTATCACATTTTTGTACTAATTTTTTTGCGTCCTGTGCCATTCGTGGCCAATAGTAGTCAGCCTTGACTAACTTGAGAACCAACGAGTCTGCACCGGAGTGGTTTCCACAGATTCCTTCATGGACTTCCCTCATCACGCAGTCTACTTTTGAGGCCCTTAGAAACCGAGCTAATGGTCCTTGGAACGACCTCCTAGACAACTAATCCATCAACAAGACAGTAACTGGTTGCTTTGGTACGTAGCGCCCGAGAAGTTTTTGGGTCCTCTAGTAATTGACGATGTCTGTGAAATTCAATGAACTCGTTCTTCCAATCCCATATTAGGTTGGTTGAATTAACTTCACAATAGTCATCCACATCCAGCACCAAATGCAGCAATTGGATGACCATACCGGAATAAGATTCTTTCCGCTCTATGGATAAGCCCAATTTAGCCAATGCGCCTGCCTCCACGTTTTCCTCCCTCAGGATGTGGACGATTGACCATTCTCTGAATCATGTAAGTAATTCTTGAAACTTTTTCAAGTAGTGTTACATGCACTATTACTTTGTGTCAAAATTCCATACACTTGGTTTACCACCAGCTGGGAATCGCATTTTATCTCGATTACCTTCGAACCCAGACCCCAAGTTAATTCGAGTCCTGCAACCAAAGGCGCGTACTCGACTTTATTGTTATTTAATGGTACCGTTCTAATGGCATGTGTTACGATTTCCCCAAAGTAGTGATTAGAACCATATTAAGACTGATCTCTTTTACGTTGGAGGCTCCATCCATAAACAAGGTCCAAACTCCCGATACCGTTCGCAATATCAGCACTGCTTCTTTAGCAGCCAAATGCATTAATCCTGGACTGAAACCGACCACAAAATCGGCCCAAATCTACGGCTTGATTGAATTCTTAGGTTTGTATTCCATGTCAAATTCACTAACTTCAACTGCATATTTATCCAACCGACCCGACAACTCAGACTTATGAAAGACATTTCTTAAGGGTAAGGTTGTTACAACGACTATTTGATGACATTAAAATTAGGAGTAAGCTTTCGAGAGGCAACTATGAGAGTTAAGGCTAGTTTTTCGAGGTGCAGATATCGTGTCTTCGCTCATGATAGTATCTTACTAACGTAATAAAAATGAAATTACATACCTTCTTCTCCTTGAACCAAGACAGCGCTTACTGTTACTTCCAAGACCGCCAGGTAAATTAACAGTTACTCATCTTCCCCGATTTTGATAATAATGGAGGCTGGAAAGGTACATTTTTAGGTCCTTCAAAGCCTGTCGGCATTACAGAGTCCACACGAAGTTGATCTTCTTTTCAAAAGCAAATAGAAGTGGTGGCGTTTTTCTGAGGACCTCGAGATGAACCTGCTTAGGGCCCCCAACCCACCGATCAACCTCTGAACCTCTTTCACACTTGTTAGCTGGTCAAAGATATCCTCGATGGATCTGATTTTGTCAGGGTACACTTCGATCACTCTTTGTGGGACCAGAAACCCCAAGAATTTACTGGAGCCAACTCCGAAGGCACACTTCTCGGGGTTGAGCTTCATGTTGTACTTTCTCAGATTGTCAACGTCTCTTGGAGGTGTTCTAGGTGATCACCTGCATTAAGAGGCTTAACTAACATGTCATCAATATAGACTTCCATCATCTTACCTATCTGTTTTTCGAACATTTTATTAACGAGCCTCTAATAAGTGGCTCGGACGTTTTGAAGACCAAAAGGCATCACAATACAACAGCATGTGCCAAAGTTTGTGATGAAATAGGTCTTCTCTTGATCTTCCAGTTTCATCCTAATTTGATTACACTCGGAATAAGCATCAAAAAAACTTATCCATGTCCGGCCGTAGCATCAATCATTTGATAGATATTTGGCAATAGGAATGAGTCTTTGGGGCAAACCTTTTTAGATCCTTTAGTTTACACACATCCTAAACTTATTATTCTTTTACGTACTACTACTACTATGTTAGCTAGCCATTCCAGGTACTTTACCTCTCGAATTGAACCGATATTGGGTAGTCGGGTTACATCTTCCTTAACAAACCTATTTCTAACCTATTGGCGTTTCTTTTGCCTTACCAGTGGGAAGTTTGGATCCAGACTTAGTTTGTGGACTGCCACCTCCAATGGAACACCTATCATATATGAATGCGACCACGTAAAGCAGTCAACATTAGCTTTAAGGAAATCTATAAGTTTTAACCTGAGTTAGGGGCTCAAACCAGTTTCAAAGTGGAATTTCCTTTCCAAAAATTCCTCAAACAATGACATATGTTCAAGATCTTCCGCAATTAATTTTGTCGCATCCGTCTTCTCTGGTACCTGAAAAGATCTTGTCACCTGATATAATTCGGCTGACTCCTTATTTACCATCTTTGATTGGGATGGTAGAAGGCACATGTTCCTCTAAATGCTATTTGATGTTTTCTTTGTCCTTACTACTCGAAATGGTTACAATGTTCATCTCCCTTGCCGCCAGTTGGTCTCCTCTTATCTGTTTGATCCCTCTAGTGTAGAAAATTTCAACAATTGGTGGTAGATCTAGGGCATAAACTTCATCTCGTGTATCCACAGTCTTCAAAGGATCACATTATAGACCATGTTCTATCTACCACTTCAGTAAAAGTGGTCTTTGTTACCCTTTCGGTGTACGTGGGCAACAAAAGTTCTCCTCGGGTTGTGACACCTGTTAGGTTAAAGCCAGTTAGAAGTTTTGCCATTGAAATGATGCTCCCGGTCAACTTCGCTTGTTCCAGAACCCTCCATTATATGATATTGGCTAAATTTTCTGGAACAATCAAAACACGCTTACTTTTGACGTCTAAAACATTAAGAGAGATTACAAAAGCATCATTGTGCGGGAGAAGGATCCCATCAACATCTTCCTCCGTAAAGGTAATGTCATCTTCTGCGGATTCTCAAATTCTCTTGCCATGAGTCACCGATATTTTTGTCTTTTTTGCTGTCGAAAATGTCACTCCATTGACCTTGTTTCCTCCGAAGATCATGTTGATTATCATCAGAGGTGACCTTGTTGTTGTCTTTGACGGCTCCGCATTATCCCCACTTCTGTCATAATTGTTTTGGCATAGTCACTTAAAAACTCTCTAAGATGGACATTCTTTAAAAACTCTCTAAGATAGCCATTCTTCAAAAATGTCGCCACCTCCTCGTGAAGACGTCGGTAGTCCCCAGTTCTATGGCTATGAGTCCCATGGAATTCACACTACAAATTAGGATTTGGCTACGATCCGATCATATTGGTTTCGAAAACCGTGCTTCTTTGATATTCCTCATTGCCGACACTAATTCTACCATGCTGATGTTAAAGTTGTAATTTGATAACCTAGGATATGCAGGATCTCGGGACACTGCACCTCTTTCTCTTGCAATGATCTGCCCAGCCACGATTCTTCCTTCTATCGGAAGCAAACCTATCCAATGACTGGAATACTTTACTGCTACACCCATTGGTCCTCTCGTAGGGTAGAAAACGACACCTAGAGGACTTTTGATATGCATTAAAGTCATTTTTAAACTTATCCTGTATCGCAACCCTGTACCTTGGAGGACACCGAAGATCCAAGTTGATCATCTTCTAACCTTATCTTTCACTCGTAGCGATTGTGGATACATGTCCATATGGTTGCCTGAAACTCGAGCACTCTCTCCTTCAATCTTCGGGAGGTATCGAAACTTAGTAGATTGAGACCCTTCGTGAAGGCCTTCGCTGCCCATTCATCCAAAACCATTGGTAGCAGTATCCTTTCCTTTTGAAATCGGATTACGAATTCCAAATAGCTAAGATTCTCCTTGAGAAATTCTAAATATATCTATCTCTTTGGCTTGGATCTTTCTTGCTCCAGCATGGGCTTTGATGAACGAATCTATAATTATTAGAAAAGAATTGATTGAATGTTCAGGTAAAAGAGAATAAAATGTCAGGACCCCCTTCGTGAGGGTTTCTCCAAATTTCTTCAACAAAACTGAGTCAATCTCGTACTGAGCCAAGTCGTTATCTTTTATTGTTGTGGTATAGGTCATGATGTACTCTTGTGGGTCCAAAATACCATCATATTTTGGAGTATATGGCATCATGAACCTCTTCGAGATCAGCTCCGTTGCCACGCTCGGTAAACGACAACCGCATATACTTTCTCGTATCTAGTCCTTTTAACACTGGCGGCACACCTGGGATCTGACCCATCCGAGATGAAACTCCTTTGCATTCTGGTCGATTCATCCATTCATTCATCTCTCTCATGAATGTTATGAGCTCAGTTTTGAAAGGATCATTCAAATTATTTTTCCTAGATCCGTTACAGGTCCCTTCGATTTTGTCTAAACCGACTTCATACCTTGATGTGTTGTTGCAGTGAGCCGTCTGATTTGTGGGAATGGTAGGAGGAATAGTAGCCCCTCCATTAGCGTTATTAGAAGTGCCCAATAACGCCTGCTTCAATTCTATCATCAGACGATCCTGCCTCAAAAGGTGATCCATGGTCGCCTTTTGTTGTTCTCTCAAGATTTTGAGTGTTTCGACAACGTGCTCATCCTCCGCATCATCAAGAGTCGGGTCCCGCACATGCTGAGAGTATTGTCCTTCGCGAACTTTGGTCGCTTCATCTCCTTCGTTGCGAGTTTCACTGGCTGAATCATCACACTGGAATAGATCTTCCTCTTCATCGTGTGCTCCAACATTATAAACATTATTAACATCATTAGCTCCCATATATGATTTTTACTAAGGAAAAAACTAAAACTTGTTAGTAACAAATGAAGGATCAAAGCGATTATGCAACTGTCTATGCCCCATGGTGGGCGCCAAACTGTTTATCCGAAAAATGGTACAATTAAATTTATAACATGGTTTATAGACAAGCGAATCGATTTGACCCAAAAATAATAAATAAATAAGAACGACAATAAGATTAGTGAATGGTATTAAAGGAGATAACAAGTCAGACTAAGAACTTAGCCTTTCAGATCATAAAAGTAAACGCAATATCCATGTGTTCAAATTGAGCATAACAAGACAATAGATTATAGTTTTTGTGTGCAGAATATTTTCACGTCCCTACAATAATTGTTAATCCTCCTATTTATAGCTCTATTTTGGGAGACAAGATCCTCAAATCAAGCTCCTCTTAAATGAGAATAAAATCATCATTGATGGATGCATAACGATTGGTCTTGAATGTTGATATTCTCTGTTGCGGCTGCTCATTAAATACTACCCGATATAAAATTTTTGAATCTTTATTGTCAGCTACTCTGCCTTCGGGGCCGTCTAACACCAGCCACACACTCGCACCCGGTGCCAGTCATCCAACTGTCACTGACCAATTTTACCCGTACATAACTTACGAAACAAGTAATTCAAGACTTCAAGTACTATCTCTAAAGATGACAAAAAACAGAAGGAGGTCGTTATGCATTAAGTTTCTTGAAAAGTTTGATCGTTAAATTTTCACGTGACGAACAATGACTCAGATGTATGCCCATCTAGGTTTTGAAAGATATCATAAACCAATGAACATGCATGGACCTTGGATTTTTCTTCAATATATCTCTGTTAAAAACAAGATTAAGGACGATGAAAAATGTATGACAAAGACTTGTACACCGAAAGTATTAGAAGGATTGATTTTGCCTAGGTTCAATTACTTTCATAAGAGAGACAGCTTAGGGTTATCCCATTATATTTCTATATTGGAGGTGAAATAGACCTCATCAATTAAATAAAATTGTAGGACCAAAGAAGAACCGACTGTCTGGAAACTATTGTACTTGACCAATGTAAAAAACAAAGACGGACGAAATAGGAGTATTATTTTATATAGATATTAATTTAGATCATGTAATTGAACTTTTTTCTCTTTATTAAGATGAGATCTTAAACTTCTTTATGGATAGAAGTCATTTGCTTTTTCTTTTATGTCTATCAATTATCAGTACTCTATATCACCTATATCACCTGCTCCAACTAACACTTAGATATTATTATCAATCTTTAATCTCTGAATTTTCATAAAAATATGGTCTATTTTGTTAACATTATTATCAATCTTTAATAATACAAAAAGTATATTCCAACATAAATCAAATATTAGAAAATAAGTGAAACCTGTAATTTTCATGAAAGGTGTTTTCTGTGAATAATATTTTTCTTTGTACCAAACACATACCACTTGTCAAATTTTCACAGTGACTCCCTTGTAAATTTTAATTGCTCAAAGTTTTTTACTTAGTCTTGATGAAAAAATAACAAGTTTTCCCCTTAACCATGGTCGTGTTAATGACATATCAATGTACATAGATCATAACTCATATGAGTTGAATTATTTTAAACAAAAATACTAGGAATGTTCCTGTTTAACCAAAAAATGGATTTTTAGTCAAATCTAGAAAAATAGAAGAATCGGGTTACTGATAATCGAAAAATAAGTAAAGAAAAGAGTTTATAAGAGCTCAGATATGAAGACTTATAAATCAAAATATATTCCAATAATGTCTCCTTCTCCATCGACTACATATCTCTCCTTTTATAGGTCTCTTGGAGAATCTCTGTAAATGTACGTTATATCTAAGCCATAATGAGGCCATTATGAATATTTAATGACATTAAATATTGTGTTACATAATCATTACATTGAATACAAATATTTTTTAACGGCTCCGGTATTTATTTCTCTTGAAAAGCTGTATCTATATCCTCTTATTCGACCAGGTTCTTTATCATTTCCGTATCTCGTGTGTATTCATGTTTAAATAGAGGCGGGGCTTCCGAGCCTCTTATCCCGTACCTCCTTTGTGATCCCGTATCTTTTTTTATCCCGTACCTAATATGTGATTCCTTGACCAATTGTAACCTTTTGATAATTCCACGTGTCACGCTTTATCACCATTCATTTATGCACATAATATTTCCCCAATACAGATAGTCCTCCCCCTCCCCC
>MU672130.1:0-25941 GCA_026770625.1 Nicotiana glauca
CATATATATCATCAAAACAACATAAGAATGTGATTATTTAAGGTGTGATTATAGTCAAATTCACCTATTATCAGGAGGAACGCTTGCAAAACATACCCGAAGATGTTACTGAAGTTGAATGAAAATTCTTGGTGGAGTATTTCGACTCTGATCCTTTCAAGGTAATTAAACAAAATATTTGCGGCAGAAAATCCTTCGGGGCAGTCTCTTTTGAAGAGGTGAGATATGTCTTATTTTATGAACTTAGTAATTCTTTCCTCGATAACATTGATTTGATTCATTTTGTTAGAGAGATCCAATCACTGGAAAAGAGCCAAACTTTCAGACACTTTGGAAAAAAACTCACATGAAAAATGGTCATTGGGTCAACGATGCCGCTGCTGAATTGAATGTACGTATAATACATTAATCTTTAATCCTATGATATGAATTCATCGAAACAAATATTGAAAGCTAAATATTTTGTGGCTTGTTTGTAGGATAAAATGAATGAATTGGTTGCAGAGCAAATTCAAGAAACAGAAGAGGGCACTGATATGGACCCTATTGTTAATGTGTCCTTTATGAAAATTGTTGGAGAAAAGTCAGGCTATTACCGCGATCAAGGATCAGGACTTAAGCTAACAAATAAGCGATCCATGCAAGGGCTTCAAGAGCAACTGCAAGCACCAAAAAAAAAGGTGGAAGAAGAACGCCTTAAACGAGAGAGTGTAGAATCCAAGCTTAAAGAAGTAAAAGATCAACTTGAGGAGGAGCGAAAAAATCGAGAAGTCATGCAAGCTCACATAGGAGTCATGGAAGCTCGGGTAGGACGTGAGCAAAAAATATTAAAAGAGGGCATGGTGGGACTTTCATCCCTTATACAAAGTTCTAAGGCATTCATTTAGTATAAGCACTAAAGTTTCTTTAGTTGCCTTATGAAGACCAAATAGTTATTTTTGATATTATAAAATAGTTTCTTATTTGGTCGTAGTTTTTTTATATTATAAAATAGTTTCTTCCTTGGTACTATCATTTTTAAGATATTTATTTGTGTTATATTTAACAAATTCGACTTCCTGCTGCACTTTTCAATATTATTACAAATTTAAGTGGTTCAGATGAGGAAAGTCCTGCAAGTCCTATGAATGACATCATGGTAAGTAAACTCCACCTAATTCATGTAAAAGTATATTTCTTGTCACTCTTCTATTACTACTTAGATCCTCCACAATTGGAACAATGTCTTTTGATGCATTTACTGGAACACCAGAATTCTGCTGGTTTTTTGCACTGCCTGGAGACGTCTCTTACCTATTTTTTGAACTTGCACTTATCTCCTTTTGTTGAAAAATGTCCATATCATCTTCCTGCTCATTGTTCAAAGTTTAAAACGTGTTTGAGCACTTTATTTTCTTTGAATCATCACATCGTGCAGCTGTCGAACTTGCTGCAACAATCTGCTTTCTATTCCCTGAAGATTTTGCTGTGCTAGGTGATGTATGAGATCGATTAACCACTGTCCAATATCGACCTTAATTTGATTTGTTACATAGGCTGGGATATTGATGCTACTGTGTTAGTTGCCCCCATATCAATAAAATTCACAGTGGCAGCTTCCAAACCATCAGTTCGTGTACCAGGATCATTAGGTTCCAAACCAACAGTTCTTGCACCAACATCGATCATGAGCAGCAAATGCTTTAATTACTACACCTGCTTCAATAACTTCTGCTTCCTTAGTAACCTGAACCACCTTCTTAAGCCCTGCTGATTTCTCCACTGGTTCAACAGCTCGATCAACAATTGCTTTCAATACAGTAGTAGCCTCCAAATTTGCACCTACACCAGTTGGTTCAATTCCAACTCCTTCAACATGTCCTGGTGGTGCTACTGCCTTAGCAGTGATTGCACTATTAATAGCTTTAAGCCCTTGACAATCACCATCTGGACTTCCTATTTGTTTAACGGAGAGTTATCTTGCCTACATGAAGATCGCACCGCTTCATTCCAGCCACCCTTAGTTTTGTTCTTTCTTATCCCATCAACCTTAGTCAATGAGTTAGGGGATACTCCTTTAGGCTGCCCAGTTTGCGTAGGTGCAAATTCTAGTCGAGCTGTTTGTGCGCCAACATCATCAGTAGCAGTTGTTTGTGCACCAGTATTAGCAGTAATAGTTTGTGCACCAACATTAGCAGTAACAGTTATTTGTGGACCAGCATCATAGTCCTTATAAGCCTGCCTATCTCCAGTAGACAGTAGCATTCCTAGTACCATCAGCTTAACCCACAGCCCTGTGCAATGTAGCTGCTAGTCCATATTTGTTCCTTTTCTGGTGATTCAGATTTGTAACCGCAGGTCCTCATCCAAAGTAGCATCATTAGCTTCTTGCAACTCCATAGAATTGCATCAAATTTCCAGTTTGGTCATGAGCCACGCCCTGTGTATTCTTCTTAGTTGGTGATCGACTCACCACTGCCCCGTCACTGCCTGATGACTTTTGCCAAGCTTGAACATCTGATTTTTGTGCAGATGTTATGTCCTTGTGAGCTGTACCATATGTGCCTGAAGTATCAAGACTAAGTCCAGCTCTTTCCTCCTTTTTTTCGAGACCTTTTCCTTCATCGTGCACAACAGTAGGTATAACACTTGCTGGTTTTTCAATTACTTCATTTGTAGCAGCAACTCGTTCAGCTGCGACATTCTGAGAAACCCCAAACTCCACTCGATTCTCAACAGCTGCTTCATCAATATTCCCAGCTTTAACGACCTGATCAGTCCCCTTCATCATCACTGTATCCCTATCCAAATTCGCTGCATTGGAAACTCTATCTAGAGATCGATCAACTAGAATATCTTCACGACTTGATGTTTTAGTTTTCTGCTGCAACTTAGCATTTAAATAATCCCTATCATCCCCTAGTAGTTTCTCCACGTTGCTCATCTCATATGCCAAAGCAGAAAACTTAGCAGGCAGAGCATTTTCCTGCTGCTCATTGTTTCATCAAACGACACATATTTTCATCATGACACTGATAAATATCATGCCTAAGGTCGATTAATCTATTTCCTTACAGTAGTTATTTTTCTCAGTGATGAATTGATGTTGAAGTTTTCTGACTTCTATCATTTTAACCAAAGTACTTGTAACCTATTATTACAAAGAAAACTTTTTTTACTTTTAAAACTCTACATCTTCATTTATGTACAACTACCTTTATGTGATATGATCTTGTGACTAATAGTAATTACTCAATAAGGGGAACAACAACCTAAAGAAAAAAATAAATTACATGTATTGGTTTTAAATTGATTTTCCTCTTAACTGGCAAGAAATTATATGATTGGATGGAACATTGAGCTGAATAACTAACTTTCCAATTTATTCCTCTATCTTTGAAAGTTAATTGTTATGATTTCCTCACTAATTCATTTAATTGTTATTTGTTCGTTCTTCTGGACAGAAGGTATATGTTAATGGTACTTATAGTTGTTACCCTTTCATGATATTTGGGAGTGTGTAGTGGGAATGGAATTGAAGGCCCCATAAGGAAGCAGACCAATAAAAATTACTTTTGGAGTTCAAAAAGATCGTGTTGTTTAACTTCTTTGTCCTTGCTTTTATTTACATGTTTAAGACTTTGTATCTGTTAGGATGTATTGTGATTTAATTCTAGCAAGTTGTATATGGCTTGCTTACAGATATGATGGCATGTACTTTGAGGTAGAATTGATTTCTATGGCACTTCATTTATATATTTTGAGTAGTGTTACCTTTCAAATGCTAGCAATTTATATGTTAGTGTATGATTAGGTTGTTGCACCTCTGTTCTTGTAGTCATTTTAGTTGAATGAGGCTAAGGGGTTTCTGAAATATTTTGTTGTCACTTTTTATTCAGTTTATTTGGAGTGGATACTTGATTTGATAACTTGGAGCTTATGTTATAGTATTTTTCTAGCTGAATATTTCTACCCCTACCATACTGTTTAATGTAAATAGGCGTTGTCGTTCCTTCTATTTTAAATCAAAGCCTAAGTATATTTGCTTTTTCTTTGTAGGATGATGAAGCGTAAACCAACGATGCTTGCAATGTGGTTCATGTATGCACAAGCTAGAAGATGTCTTTTAGGTTCTGTTATATTAGAATTTAATGATCTTGAACATATGATGTGTATAGACTTTAGAAGTAGTTCCCTTTTAGAAGGATGTAAATATTTAGGGTAACAACTTTATGTATTGACCTTTTACACATTTAAATTTCGGTAATTCATATTCATTCGTTAAAATTTTAAAAGCATATAGAAATTATATTTGTACCAACAATTCATAAGTTGTTGCTAAAAAGATTTGACGAAGCTCATATGCAACAAACAAAAAGTTACATATTGCCACAATAATGCTTGTTGCTAAAATTCTTAAAAATAGATTAGCTAGTATTTCTGCCATTTTTTTTGTAACAACTTATATTGTTGGAAAAAAATTGGTTTGTCGCAACAATTATTGTTGTTACCGAATAATTTTATAAGCCACAATTATATGACTTAATAACAACAAAATAAAATTTATTGCATTAATTATATGACTTAATAACAACAATTATATGACTTAATAACAACAAGATTTCTTGCGTTAATTTAGTTTTTTGGCAACAACATCGGTTCTTGTTGCATAGATTTTTTACATCGGAGTTTGCTGAAACAACGTGCAACAAATTATTTTTTGTTGCGAAAAGTATTTTTCGCAACGACAACCAACATATTGCAACAAAAAATGTCGTTGCAAATTTCATACTTTCTTGTAGTGTATATCCGTAACCAGTCGAAGATCTCGGCGCCCGGAACAGTTCAAATCAAGGGCGGTTGTTTAGGCAAATCTTGAGATTTACTTGTGTTATTAGAGTTATATCATAATTAGGATTCCTCTACTATATAATGAGGAGTCCCCATCATTTGTAGTCAACCTTACATTCACGAATATCAAAATAATATAACATCTCCTAGCGAGAAGTTTTATTTTGTATCTCATACAACTGACACTAGTTGTATGATGCTCATTTTTGTCTCACAAAATTATGGACCCCAATCTTACACTTTTGGGTCCACAGAATTCTGGGTCCACAAAATTATAAGACAAAAAGTTGCCTCATACAACTAGTGTAAGTTGTACGAGACACAAAATAAATTTTTTCTCTCCTAGCTTACATTTTTGTTCATCAGCTTGTTATATCCTTTACTATTCTGGCATTAATCTGTTCGAGGGCGTACGAGCTTGAGAGGTAATTACGTTGCATAGCTAGTTTGCTTTATTTTATTGTCAATTCTCATTGTTCATCTTTATATTTATTCATTAGTATTAGGTGAAATCACGTATCTTTAAAATCACATTATAAATTTAATTATTATTATCCAATTTGTAAGATAAACAAACACGATGCCTATGTATGGGATACTCAATATATGTCATAGCCAAGCCAGTCATGGTGAGGCATGAGTTAAACAGAAATTAAGTACATGAAAGCAAATAAAATAAATAATTTAATTTATCACCACATACAAAGTGAAAAGAAGAAAAAAACACGAGAATTAAATCAAGGAGACAGTTAACTTATTAAAGCATGGAAGAAGAATAAGTTACTTAGAACAAGTTTAGGATTTTTACATCCAGTCAAGTCTCATTTACCTTAAAACCTCAGTGCGTAATCTCAAAGTCTCACAATGATAATATGTGGTATAATAATAAAGTACACAGTCTTTCCGTCTGTTTCAATGTTATGAACACAAGTGGTGATGGAATAATAGGGAGGCCATCCATGACGACTATCGTACCGAGTACCGACTACCATCTCCGAATAGTTAGGCCAATATTTAAGGGTGTACATGGATCGGATTGGTTCGGTTTTTATCAAAACCAAACCAAATTAATTATATCGTTTTGGATTGGTTCGATTTTTGTCGGATTTTTCGGGTTTTCGGGTTCTTTTGTTACATGAATATTATTTCAATCTTACGTTATTAAAATTATAGAAAAAGCTTTGATAAGTGAATATATGTTTAGTATATATGGAAAAAAATTGACAAACATATGATCTATTAAAATATTCTAATGAGAGAAATTTTTATGTAACACATGATAGTTATTTTTTTAGTCGCCTAACAATAACTTTTCGTTAATTTACGCTTTCAAGGTTAATACATGAGAAGATCCCAAATATTTCTACATTTTCTAAAGAAAAATCATTACAAAGTCTTAAAAATATAAATAAAATTTATATATTCATATGTCTGTTTGGTTCGGGTTTTTTTTTACTCAATACCAAACCAGGTCAAACCAAACCTAATCGGATTTTTAATCGGTTTGATTTGATTTTCGATTTGGTGCGATTTTCCGGTTCGATTTCAATACCCCTAATACTTACAGTTAAGGATCCAAGAAGGCTGTCATACCACTTCGGCGCAGCTAGACAATAAAATACATTTTCTTATTTCTTTTTCTTAAAATCATGACAATCGATAATTTTTTTTTTTCTTTTTGTAATGCATTAAGGATTCAACAATGCTGTCGTACCACTCCCACTCAACAAGACAACAAGCACTCTTCCGCTATGTATATTATTTCGAATCATGGCCTTATAGACAAATTTTCCTTTTTTAATCAATTGTCCAATTTTATGCGTTAAATAAAAATAAAGAGAAAGAAACACAATAATAAATCCGAAAGCATGTATGAATCTTATAAATTAAAACACGTCATGCACATCATGTAAATAGCATGTCACTTCACGCAATAACGTGAATAGACACTTTTTATACAATTCAAGACTTGCCCCTTTTAGGCGATTTTATCATTTAATCTCAACCAAAGAGTAAATCATGTAAGCTTGTCCGGGACGTGCATGAAATCTCACTAAGTTGTTATATCAAAATTATAGATTAGTTTTGAAAACACACAAGAAGCTAGAAGCTCAGCATACCTCAAAGTCACTTTACTTTACAACCGTTTGCTTTAAACATCCCATAGATAGCCAAGTATTTCCAGCACAATCAAACTATACAACATGCCTATATATATATATATATACACACACACACATCAATAACAATCCATAGGTTCATCAATTGAACCATTCTAGTGTTCTTCATTAAGGCTCAAATAACTAAATTCCAGAAAGTTCATTTTTAGGTTTGTTAATCACCTTCAATCTACATCCAGGGAACTCCTTCTCAGCACAAACAACTCATAACAACTTCAATTCTATCGTTCTTTGCATTTTTTTAAATAGAGGTTTTTACCTGGATGATCTCTTTACAAAAATTATTCTCACAACTAATAGTAGTTCTTATTTATTGCAATAAGAGCAAATTTTATTAGACATATAGCATTATCCAAATATATATAACGGCTTAAATATCGCTACAATGGGAATTCCATTTAAAAGCCAAAAGGTCAGTATTAAAGAGACTGTTTTCATTAAACAGTCTTAAATATCTTATATTTAAGGAAACACTTTCCGTCTCTGCCAACACTAATAATATTTCAGATTCTTCCAAAAAATAAAAAATTCCAATTCTTCTCTCTTTCCATAAACCAAAATATATCAAAAATCTCAAAGAAATTTTCCTCTTGATTTATGCCATATTTCTTCTAAAAGGATACCATTGTGATTTATACGCTATTAAATATCATTATTACGTTGTGTATGTTAACATATTAGAATATTTATTGTAACTCATATACTATTAAATATCATAATTCTATCATGCATATACACATTTATACATAATCACGTATACGTATGTGTGTGTATATATATATTCATTATTATTAATATTAATACACAATCAATATATACAATGGTTGGAGAATTTATGTTAAATATATAAATATATACGTGATTTTTACTTGGTATATTATCTGGTATAATTTATACATGGTTTACATTGTATATAAATTATCTACTGTAATATGTACATAGTTTATTACAATTAATACATGACTTATACAACGTATATTATCAAAGTTATGAGATTATATTCTAGGCTTCCATATGTATATTATTATACATGTTATATTCCAGATTTGTTAGTTTTATTTTTTTTTTGTAAATGGGAATAACCAAATAAAGTAATATGAGTAGTAATTAAGTACAAAGTTTCTTTTTGAATAATGTAACTTAATTAACCCTTTTTAATGTAATAAAATGCTTTGGCTGCGTAATTTTTAGCTGCAAGATTTAAAGCTATCTGCTAGGGAATGAATTATTTAATGGCCATGCATGTAAAATACTTGATGCTTCTAGGTTTGTGAAAAACTTTCTTAAATTTTGCCTATTTATGTTTTCTACTCTTTTAAATATAAATTCACATTCCTCCAACGATCCAAAATATTTAATTCGGGTTGAATTCTTAGTTGTTCACCTTCAGTTTAACCAACAAATGATTCAATTGGTTCATTGCGTTCAATAATTTAATTTTTAGGAGCACTATTCATCATTTCTCCAAAACACTATTCATGTCTTAAATTAGGGTTCATGAAAATGAACTTTCCAACCATTACAACTTGGAATAAATGCTATAAATCCTTTCAACTACTCATAATAAATGAGTTTGAGGCGGTAGAGTTACTTTTTTGAAGCTCTTTCTAAAATAATCCTAAGTTTGAAATTTTTGGTATCCTTAAACAACTTGAAAGATTTTTAAGAATTTTAAATTTTGAATAATGTTAATACTAGTGTTAATAGGATGTAATTAACCTAAACATCCATAAAAATTTAGCTTGTATGGTTGATTAGTCCTCTACGTTTAATCCACTATGAGAGAGCAAAGCCCTAGCTCAAAACCTTTTTTTTTAAAAGCCGTCACATCGCTGCAATTTTAGCAGCCCAGCTGCCTCGTGAGTTGTACTTCTCGCTATACAGTTTGTACGTTTTCAGAAACCTTTCTGTAAAATGCTCATAACGTTTTGTAGAGAGCTCGGATTGATGAACGGTTTATGATGTTAGGAACAATGTTTAAAGAGCTACAATTTAGAGAAAAGAACCATGCAAAAGTGCTCTGTAACTTGAGAATAACTCGTTCAATATTAGGTGATATGCGACTTTTGGATATCTTTTCCTTTTGACATTTTCAACTTGTTCCAAATTATTTTTTCCCACTTTTACACACCCTCAAAATATATCAACACATGTCTACATATGTTTTCATGTCGTAATGATATATATAGTAAATTACTGTAAACAGTCTTCTTGTATTAAAGTTCAAACACTTAAACTCATATTAGTGCACCATTTCTGAGGGAGTAAGCCTCACAACTCATCAAAATCCCACCTTAAGCTGTAGTGGCGCCTAGACGTACTTGCTAAGCAAGCCAATTCACATTCAACAAAAAATATTGTCTAGATTCCTTTGTTTAACAGAGTCATATCAATAATAAAGACAAGAATAATCTCAAAACAGTAAAATATCTGATACAATTCATAACATGGCCTATACACGACAAAAATAGTACAACCCCCAAGACTAGATGGCACAAGTACATAAGCTACTACCGAATAAGTATAAGCTTGAATACACGAACAAAGTTGTCTAACCACTAAGTCACCGTGCGAATGCCTAGGCTCAATCAAGAGGCTCCGCTAGTACCCACATGAGGATCTGCACAAAAAGATATGCAGAAGCATAGTATGATTACACCATAATCCATACCCAGTAAGTATCAAGTATAATCTCGAAGAAGTAGTGGCGAGTCTATAGGCATCAAGGTACTTACAACACAAATATAATTAACAGAGTTTTGAATTGACACAGTAAATAATCTCATGAACAGCAAGAATAAAAGATATCAATAGTCGAAAGGCATAACTGTCACGACCCGGAATTCCCATCATCGGGACCGCGATAGCGCCTAATATTTCACTTGCTAGGCAAGCCAATGTTAGAGAATATTAAGCCAATTCTTATACATTTCAATAATTAATTGCAAATAAACCAAAGCAAGTTAAAGCAAAAGCGAAAATTTATAATAACCTCAACATATGTACTACTACAGTAACGACCCGATCGGTCGTTTTGAACTTTTGCGCCTTGATCGCCAGTTCTCGGGCATGACTTATCCCGTGTTATGTATTGCGATTGAGATAGATCGTTGGTTTTGATTTTCAAAAAAAATAATTTGGAATGAATTTGAAAGAAACAGTTTCAGTTGAAAACTTTGAATTTGAAAGGTTTGACCGAGATTTGACTTATTTGCATATGAGCTCGGATCAGAGTTTTTATGATTCAGTTAGCTTCTGGGGATGATTTGTGACTTAGGAGTGTGATCGAAATTTATTTTGGAGGTCCGGTGTAGAATTAGGCTTGAATTGGCGAAGTTAGTATTTTGGCGAATTCCGGTTGTTAGGTGAGATTTTGATCCGAGGGTCGGAATGGGATTCCGAGAGTTGCTGTAGCTTCTTTAGGTGATTTGGGATGTGTGTACAAAATTTCAGGTCATTCGGAGGTGTTTTGGTCGGATTTTTGATCAAATGCGTATTTCGGAAGTTTTTGAGAAACTTAGGCTTGAATTCGGTGAGAATTGATGATTTAAGCGTTGTTAGAGATGATTGGAACAAGTTAGAATGATGTTTTAGGATGTGTTGGTACTTTTGGTTGAAGTCCCCGGGGTCTCGGGGTGATTTCGGATGGTCAATCGGACCAATTTTGGCCTTTGAAGATTGCAGGTTTTCCAGCTATTTGTTGCAGAGAATTTACCCTTTGCGTAAAGGGTCACGAGTTCGCGAAGAAGGAACTTGGGAGGCTGATGATTACTCTTCATGTTCGCGTGTGTGGGTCCGCATTCGCGGAGGGTTAGGTAATTGTGCATCGCGTTCGCGTGGCTGTAGCCGCGAACGCGTATAAGGAATTGAGTTCAGGGGGTTTTAAACTTCGCGTTCGCACTCGTGTTGTCGCGTTTGCGTAGTGAGTTGTGAGTAAGCTTCGCGTTCGCGGAACCTGGACCGCGTTCGCGAAGGGCATTTTTAGGCTAATGGAATTTTGAGCATCGCGAATGCGAGAGAGGCCTCGTGTTCGCATAGAGGAAAATAATTCTGGGCAGATGGGTTTTATTAAACATTTTATCCGCCAACCAAGTCTTATTTCTACCATTTTTGAGCAACCTTAAGAGCTTTTGGACGAAAATTGAAGGTGATTTTGACAGGGTGTGATTGTAGGTGAGTTATATGACCTAAATACATGATTTAATGGTAGAATTAACATAGAAATTTTTGGAAATTCATCAAAAGGGGGGGAGGGGGAGGGGGGTAAAGCTAGGACTTGGAAATTTGGTATTTCGAAGTGGGATTTGAAGGGTCATTTGGACTCAAATTTGGGAGTTTTTGGTATGTATAGACTTGTGGCGAGATGAGGAATCCAATGGTGTTAATTTTTTGATTTTTTTAGAAGTGGGCCCGGGGCTCGAGTTTTGCAAATTTTGTGAATTTCGATATTTTTTGAGTCTTTTCGATTGGGTTATGTTCCCTTAGCCTATTGTACCGTATTCGTTGTGGTTTTGACAAGATTTGACGCACGAGGAGGTCGATTTGCAAGGCAAGGGCATATCGAGCTAGGATTTTGGACGGCTTGAGGTGAGTAATGATTGTAAATGATATCCTGAGGGTTTGAAACCCCGGATTTGTACACCGTAGTGCTATATTGAGGTGACTTGCATGCCGGATAGCGAGCGTGGGATAGAGCACCGTTGAGGATTGTGACTTGGTCTGTCCCGATTGATGATTTTACAGTGTAATTGACTGAAACTTATTTGTTATCATCATGACTTGGGATGATTATCATATTTGGGCTTCGTGCCAGCTATTTGAACCCCTTCGGGGATGGTTGTTGATATTTCCTCACTGTTTGATTTTATACTTGAACTCAGTTATGTATTTACACTGTTTTCAAAACTCAGCCAAGTTTACTTGCTTTAACGCTTGAAATGATATTTCCAATAATATTTTGGGCTGAGCATCATGTTTATTATTGCCCGAGTGGTTTATGTGATTCTGTTGACTGAGCTAGGCCGAGGGTCTGTATTGTGAGGATACTTTTGGATCGGACTGCACGCCGCAGCAATATATATATATATATACGGATCGGGCTGCACGCTGTAGCAGTATTATACTGATACTGATATAAGGCCAAGGGCCAAGATTTGATGCCACGAGATGGATTGATATAGCGCTTGGGCCGTAAGGGGCCTCTCCGGAGTCTACACCCCCACAGTGAGCGCGGGTACCCATATAGATCGGGCTGCATTCCACAGCGAGATATGGATCGGGCTGCACGCCGTAGCGAGATACGGATCGGGTTGCACGCCATATCAATATGTGGATCAGGCTGCACGCCACAACGGTTACTACATGGCACTGTTTTGAGAGTGATCTGAGAGAGAGAGCCCGAGGGGCTGAGAGTGTTTCTGAGAGTGAGCCCGAGGGGCTGGTACCGTTATGAGATATTGCCTGAGGGCCAAACTTTTATGTGCTCATCTTGCATATTTATTTGCCTTTTTACCCGTTATACTATAGTATTTGTGCCCGAGGGGTAGATTTTTCTGTGCTAATCAGCACTAACTGTTTTGAAATCATTTTCGTAACGGTTGAAAAGATCATTTTCAAAAGAGATTTAAACTGAGCCAAGATATTTCCAAAGATTTCACAGCTTCATTGCTTTCTCAAAGGATTTTACCCTGCTTCTATACAACATGTTGGTTGCTTTACATGATTTTTTACTGCTCAGTTGTTATTTACCTTTATTACTCACTGAGTTGGAGTACTCACTTTACTCCCTGCACCTCGTGTGCAGATGCAGGTATCTATTCACCCAGTAGCGGGTTTTGGGCCGATCAGAGGCAGATTTATATGAGTTAGGGAGGTGACTGTCAACGTTCGTAGCACCTTGTTTCTCTCCTTTATTCACTATTCCAGTTTTGTATATAATAGACCTTGTAGTGGATTTACTTTCTGATAGATGCTCGTGACTTGTGACATCCCGATTAGGGCTGTGTCGGTTTGTGCTTTCGTTGGTTATATCATTAATCATTTTTAAACTGTTTATTATTGTCTAATTATTTTTGAAAAGACGATTTGGGTTCGTGGGCTGGCCTTGTCTTCAAGAGAGGTGCCATCACGATCGGGTACGGGAATTGGGTCGTGGCAAGTTGGTATCAGAGCCTAGGTTACTAGGTCTCACGAGTCATGAGCAGGTTTAGTAGAGTCTCGCGGATCGGTACGGAGACGTCTGTATTTATCCTCTAGAGGATGCAGAACCTTTAGGAAAACTTCATATTCTTGAATTCTCATCGTGCGCCCTTGATTCAGCTTGAAAGGTAACTCTTGAAATTCCTTCCACGTGTTCGTATGCGCGCATGAGCGCGCAGTATCAGATGTACCTTTATGGCTTGTGATTCCCCAATCGAGGGGTGAGATGTGATCTCTGTGAGTTTGACGTTGGGATAGTCTGGCGGACTTGAGGACAGATCGCCGCCTATGGCTTGAGCACCGAGGTGCTGATTGTGTGAGCAAATGCCTTGAACTTATATGCTCGGTATTGTCCCTATTAGTGGGGGTGACGTCTGGTTAGCTACGTGATGAGTATGTTAGTACTGCGAGATGTATCTAAGTAACTTGGTAGCGGCGAGGAAGTCTGCAGGATGATAGATGAACTATTAAGTATATGATCTCCATTGTGATTGGATGTGTAGCTCCGAGTTATGGACGCGTGAAGAATCTTTTTGTGCCTCCTAGTTGGGAGTGAAGTAAATTTTATGTTGCGGTATGAGTTCAGATTTAGGAATACTAAGTGGATGTGTAATATGTAGGACGGTGGAAGGTATACGAAAATGTTATATTGAGGCAAAATAGGTGGGTTATCTCCCGCATAGTGTGCTGAAGTGGTTTGATCCTTATGTGTATGTTAGAATTGAAGGGTACGTGTTGACATTTGAAATTTCGGATCGCTTAAGAAAGTGGGCTTAGTTGTTGCGGGGATGAATACTAGATTTGTAGAAGATTTACAGTACTAGGTGATCTATGTTTTCACAAACTTATAAATGATTTGAGTTTAATCTCGCTATGGTATTGTGGCATCAATAAAGTAAAAGTATTATGAGTTATTGAGCGTATCTTGATCTATGTCTTTGAGCCAAGTGGGGGAGTCTGCTGTGAGCAGTTGATTGTACGGTTATGTGCTATGTAGGTTCTAGTTTGGGGCATGCAAGGGAATTGGCTATGGCTAGAGTAAAGGAAAATTTTGACAAAGGTTATATTATGCTTCATAGGGTATGATAATCACGGAATGTCAAGAGTGTTGTTGGTAAAGAGTGCTCGGCGCATAGAGCAGGAAATTGCTTGGTTGTATTGGGATGATGATTTAATTTTGTGGTATCGGAGTGCCAATGAGGCATGAGTGGTTCTGTTCGTTAGGTCAGGTAAGTTGCAGTTTGAATAAGAGTGAATGACTTTCGAGAATGGTTCTAATGTGTTCAAGATTCTACAGGGAACAATCAGGTATCTTAAGGTTGTGTATGTGGTTAGAGACTGTGTTTTCATTGGAAGAGGTCAAGACTTATAGTATTTTTATGTTAATTATGGGATTTTGTGTATCGGTATCTGGAAGGTAAATGTAACGAATTCATATTCGCAGAAAGTTCTTCAGAGTAAAGTATTCTCGAATGTGGTATTTCTGGGGATATTGAGAGAGTATTCAGCGGCTTATGGGTTTTAGACAGTATGGTCTTGTGCTTGGGTATCGGGTAGTAATCCTGGGTTGAGAGATTATGGTACTACAACAAGAGGGGATATCAAGTTGAAAATGAATCAGAAGGAAATCCAGATAGATGAAGTAGCTTGATAGTAGACCGAATAGGCATAGAAATGATATGATTAATTTTTTGTGTGTGTTCGAGGTAATGAGTTCGTACAGGTATTTTGCAGTAGAGCTCTTTGGTTCTGACAGCTTGCTTAGCTTGTTCTAGTTAGAAGGATTTAGTCCTGGCAGTTTAGCTTGTGCAAATAGAATTGTGAGAGAGTTCTTGTTGGGTTTTATCGTGGTTTGGAGATGTGTATTTTCTATGGGCATGCCAAGCATGGGGTGTGTAATGATTTTTCTTCTAAATGGGATTAGTGGAAGTTCTTGGCTTGATGAGTTACAGTTCAGTTCGGAAAAGAAGTTCATAAAGCTCTTAGGCGACGGGTAGCCTCAGATAATCAAGGAAATGGTACTGCTAATTGGATGTGATTTGACGGGAGTATATGTTTCAGAAAAAGGGTAATGTGATTAAACGGATGATACTTCAGTAGTATTGCGGCATTTTCTTATTGGATCAACTGGTGTTATTCGGGTTTGCTTGGTGGCACAGGAAATTTTAAAGTATCTGTCGTGGAGTGATGGGGTATTTAAGGTGTGGCATGCGTTCGGACGGCAAAATTGGGATCAGGTATGAGGATTCATGTGCTATATAGAGTTGGAGACTGGGAGTTCTCATGTACAGGCTATGTCGTGGTTGTGGATCGTGTGTATTCGGCACCATTTAGCAGCAGTCAGGATTTGGAGGATCGAGTGGATCTTTATTTGCTGGTATGTTAGATTTTGGACGTGATGTGGAAATTTAAACTGGTTGTCTTAGTGTTAGGTGATTCTGAACTATTGCGCTATGGGCTACGCCGGAATGCCACGGGTTGAGTGGTGAGGTGTGTCGGAGTATACCCTGGTAGAATGGTTTTATATCTCGAAGACCCAGTGGATGGCTGGGAAGGATTGTCTTTCTTACTTGGGCTCTTGTGATGAGTGTCAGCGCTGAGGCTCCTTATATTGATTAAGTTCCGAATTTGAGGGAACATCATCGGGATTTCCTTAATAAGGAGTTCGTTGGTAGGCCAATACGGATGGTTTTCTAGCTTGAGTCGGCTCGGTTGGCTCCGAATTGCATTGTTGAGGGAAGTGTCGATTTGACTTTTGTTGAGCTTATTAATTTGGGGAGATCAATGAGTTACCTTTCTGTGTTGCGAGGTGTGGTGATTTGTTGGTTATGGGCACATATGGTGCGGTTCATTTGTGGTCTCATAGTGGAAGTGGAGCGGGAAAGTAATTTGGTGTTTCTCGGTGAATGGTGTATCGGTCATGTCCTATCGGGTTTGCGTGGTATATGTTATTTGTTTTCACCGTGAGTGTAATGATTTGCTTTGGTTCCAGACGTCAAATTGTGCGTGGTTATCAATTTCGAGCATAGTGACTTGAGGTGTCCTATATGGAGCAGTGTTTGGATAGGATCGCGCATTGCAACGTAGCTATGTGGAGATAGAACCTTGCGGGTTAGGTTTGTGTGATCTATTCTATGATGTGAGATGGGTTCTCAGCCGTGTGTTGTGATGGTACTGATGAGCTTGAGGTACAACTCTTTCGTTTGGTCATTTTTCATGATTTGAGCATATTTAGACAGTTTCTTATTGGTGCACGAATTATGCAATTTGTGGTTTAGGACTGTATTGATGTGTCATGTCACCAGAGTGGTGTGTTGGATTCGAGGTGATCGTTGGGTTCATTAATGAATGCAAACGGATTTGATTTCAGCTTGTTGGAAGGATAACATCGAGGTTTGGCTCGAAAATATGCTGTGGTATTAGCCAAAAGGGAAGTGACTTCATGAATGGTGGACCTGAGAGATGGTTACGATTTATTGCATGTTTCATTTATCATTAGCAGTGTATAGAAGTGTGGAATAAGACCTTAGTTGATAAGAGGTTTTCTACCGGTATTCGGATGTTGTGTGCAACTTCTATGAATAGAAGTTATCGTTTCTAGTGTTTTGGTTATGTAATATATCATATGATTGCACCTGAGGTTGCAGGTATGGATTATTACAGCTGGTTCGGGCTTATTCTGAGTATAGATGTGAGGTTCTGATCTTGTATATGATTTTGGAAAGTGTCGTGTGGTTCTATGGTTTATGGACTAGATTGGTTATGAAATTTCAGCTATGTTGTGTTATCAGACCTATGTGAGATAGTATGACGTGGGATCACCCCCGGGTATGTGCTTGGTAAGGTTATTCGACTATTGGTGGGCTTCTAAGACAACTCTGGGTACGTTCGAGGATGAACGTGTGTTTAAGTGGGGGAGGATGTAATGACCCGACCGGTCGTTTTGAACTTTTGCGCCTTGATCGCTAGTTCTTGGGCATGACTTGACCCGTGCTATGTATTGTGACTGAGATAGATCGTTAGTTTTGGTTTTCAAAAAAAAATAAAATTGGAATGACCGAGAGTTGACTTATTTGCATATGAGCTCAGATCGGAGTTTTTATGATTTGGTTAGCTTCGGGGGATAATTTTTGACTTACGAGTGTGATCAGAATTTATTTTGGAGGTCCGGTGTAGAATTAGGCTTGAATTGGCGACGTTAGTATTTTGGCGAATTCCGGTTGTTAGGTGAGATTTTGATCCGAGGGTCGAAATGGGATTCTGAGAGTTGCTGTAGCTTTCTTAGGTGATTTGAATTTCAGGTCATTCAGAGGTGTTTTGGTCGGGTTTTTGATCAAATGCGTATTTCAGAAGTTTTTGAGAAACTTAGGCTTGAATTCGGTGAGAATTGATGATTTAAGCGTTGTCAGAGATGATTGGAACAAGTTCGAATGATGTTTTAGGATGTGTTGGTGCTTTTGGTTGAGGTCCCGGGGGTCTCGGGGTGATTTCGGATGGTCAATCGGACCAATTTAGGCCTTTGAAGATTGCAGGTTTTCCAGCTATTTGTTGCAGAGAATTTACCCTTCGCGTAAAGGGTCACGCGTTCGCGAAGAAGGAATTTGGGAGGTTGATGAATTAATCTTCGTATTCGCGTGTGTGGGTCCGCGTTCGCGGAGGGTTAGCTAATTGTGCATCGCGTTCGCGTGGCTGTAGCCACGAACACATATAAGGAATAGAGTTTGGGGGGTTTTAATCTTCGCGTTCGCGTAGTGAGTGTGAGTAAGCTTCGCGTTCGCGGAACCTGGACCGTGTTCGCGAAGAGCATTTTTGGGCTGATGGAATTTTGAGCATCGCGAATGCGTGAGAGACCTCGCGTTCGCATAGAGGAAAATAAGTCTGGGCAGAAGGGTTTTATTAAACATTTCATCCGCGAACCAAGTCTTATTTCCACCATTTTTTAGCAACCTTAAGAGCTTTTTGACGGAAATTGAAGGTGATTTCAACCGGGTGTGATTGGAGGTGAGTTCTTTGACCTAAATACATGATTTAATGGTAGAATTAATATAGAAATTTGTCGAAATTCATCAAAAGGGGGGTAAAGGTAGGGCTTAGAAATTTGGTATTTCAAAGTGGGATTTGAAGGGTCATTTGGGCTTGGATTTGGGAGTTTTTGGTATGTATAGACTCGTGGCGAGATGAGGAATCCGATGGTGTTAATTTTCTACTTTTTTGAGAAGTGGGCCCGGGGTTCGGATTTTGCAAATTTCATGAATTTCGATATTTTTCGAGTCTTTTCGATTGGGTTATGTTCCCTTAGCCTATTATAACGTATTCGTTGTGGTTTTGACAAGATTCGACGCGCGAGGAGGTCGATTTGCGAGGCAAGGGCATAGCGAGCTAGGATTTTGGCCGGCTTGAGGTGAGTAATGATTGTAAATGATATCCTGAGGGTTTGAAACCCCGGATTTGCATACTGTAGTGGTATATTGAGGTGACTTACACGCCGGATAGAGAGCGTGGGGTAGAGCACCGTTGGGGATTAAGACTTCGTCTGTCCCGATTGATGATTTTTTTTGTGTAATTGACTTAAACTTATTTGTTATCATCATGACTTGGGTTGACTGCCATATTTAGGCTTCCTGCCAGCTATTTGAACCCCTTCGGGGATGGTTGTTGATATTTCCTCACTGTTTGATTTTATACTTGAACTCAGTCTTGTATTTTACACTGTTTTCAAAACATAACCAACTTTACTTGCTTTAACACTTGAAATGGTATTTCCAATAATATTTTGGGCTGAGCATCATGTTTATTATTTCCTGAGTGGCTTATGTGATTCTGTTGACTGAGCTAGGCCAAGGGTTTGTATTGTGAGGATACTTTTGGATCGGGCTGCATGTCGTAGCAGTGTTATACTGATACTGATACTGATATAAGGCCAAGGGCCTAGATTTGATGCCGCGAGATGGCTTGATATAGCGCATGGGCCGTAAGGGGCCCCTCCAAAGTCTGTACGCCCACAGTGAGCGCGGGTGCCCATATGGATCGGGCTGCACGCCGTAGCGAGATATGGATCGGGCTGCACGCCGTGGTGAGATACAGATCGGGTTGCACGTTACAGCGATATGTGGATCGTACTGCACGCCGCAACGATTACTACATGATACTGTTTTGAGAGTGATCTAAGAGAGAGAGCCCGAGGGGCTGAGAGTGTTTCTGAGAGTGAGCCCGAGGGGCTGGTACCGTTATGAGATATTGCCCGAGGGGAGAACTTTTATGTGCTCATCTTGCATATTTATTTGCCTTTTTACCCGTTATACTGTGGTATTTGTGCCCGAGGGGCAGATTTTTCTGTGCTTATCAGCACTAACTGTTTTGAAATCATTTTTGTAACTGTTGAAAAGATCATTTTCAAAAGAGATTTAAACTGAGCTAAGATATTTCTAAAGATTTCACAGCTTCACTGCTTTCTTAAAGAATTTTACCCTGCTTCTATACAACATGTTGGTAGCTTTTACGTGATTTCTTACTGCTCAGTTGTTATTTACCTTTATTACTCACTGAGTTGGAGTATTCACTTTACTCCCTGTACCTCGTGTGCATATGCAGGTATCTATTCACTCGGTAGCGGGTTTTGGGCCGATCAGAGGCAGATTTATATGAGTTAGGGAGGTGACTGTCAGCATTCGCAGCACCATGTTTCTCTCCTTTGTTCACTATTCTAGTTTTGTATATAGTAGACCTTGTAGTGGATTTACTTTCTGATAGATGCTCGTGACTTGTGACACCCCGATTAGGGATGTGTCGGGTTGTGCTTCCGTTGGTTATATCATTAAATCATTTTAAAATTTTTTATTAATGTCTAATTATTTTTGAAAAGACGATTTGGGTTCGTAGTCTGGCCTTGTCTTCAAGAGAGACGCCATCACGACCGGGTGCGGGAATTGGGTCGTGACAACTACCCGCATCTGGAGTCATAATTCACGTACATTCTAAGATTTATTACAAATATAACTTTGAAAGAAATACAACGGTTTGAACGATAGAAATTGTAAAATAGAAGAGATAGACGGGGACTTCAGGGTCTGTGAATGCCGACAGATCTACCTTGAGTCTCCGGTGGTCCGGTCCGAGCTACTATGCCTCTCGATCAACTGGGACCAACACCAAAATCTGCACAATGTGCAGTGTAGTATCAGTACAGCCGGCCCTATGTAATGGTAAATGCTGAGCCTAACCTCGGCGAAGTAGTGACGAGGCTTAGACAAGAAAACTACAAATAAACCTGTACAATATAGTAATATATATACAAATAACAGCGATAAAAGAAACAAAACAAGTAATATTGGGAGGGGGATATGCTGAGGGGATCACAAGATAAAGGATCACAGCAGAATCTAGAACTTTGATCAACCAATATACTTAGAATAGATAAGGACAAGTAACCATAACAAAAGAAAGTACGCGGCATCACCCATCGTACTTTTACTCTCAACCTCAACATATGAATCAACAGAAATGGCACGACATCACCCTTCGTGTATTAACTCTCTCATAACATGGTACGACATTACCCTTCGTGCATTAACACTTACAAAACGTGGCACAACATCACCCTTCATGCATTAGCACTCACAAAATATGGCACGGCATCACCCTTTGTGCATTAACACTCTCTCTCACAAAAATAATAAACAATAACAACAAGGAGATAGAAAATTCAAGATCAAGTCTTACTTCAATAATTGATTTCACAATACCAACCTCAACTTTGAATCAACACTCAATCAATACCAAAATCCGTAAATATGATTAGAACAATCAACATATCGATAAACTAGTCTAAGCATGGGTAATATGATCACGGAAAGCTACAATTTCATGAATAAGATTCACTCACATGCTATGACTCGACAACAACGCATAGGTATCGTTACCTCACCTATGCTTTGTACTCAACATTCAAACACATAGCAAATAGGCAAATAAGACCTAATCCCTCAAACCAAGGTTAACCACGATACTTACCTCGCTTCAATGGCCTAACTCAAAACTCAGCCACAACTTTTCCCTTCAAACAAGCCTTCGGACCAATAAAATCTAGAAAATTACCAACAAAAAGATTCAATTTAAGCCCTCGGAACTACCCACGATAGCAAAAGATTAAATTTAGTCCATTTTTGAAAAGTCAACAACAACACCCGGTCCCGCTTGGTCCAAACCCGAAATTCATACCAAGGCCCGATTACCCATTCACCTCCGATCCCGGATATATAATTAGTTTTTGAATCTGACCTCAATTTGAGGTCTAAATCCCCAATTTTTGAAATCCCTAGTTTCTACCCAAAAATCCTCAATTCCACTATGAAAACCTTAGATTCTATGTTGAAATCTTGTCAAACGAAGTGAAAGATTGAAAGAAACTAGTTTAGAATCACTTACCTATGATTTGGGAAAGAAAAATTCTTTAGAAAATCGCCTCTTGTGTTTTAGGTTTCGAAAATTTTAAGAATGGGAGAAAAATCCCATCTAAGTCACTTTTACACAGCTGTAGATGTTGCATTTGCCACCCGAGCTTCGCAAATGCGAATCTCGCAAATGTGAGGGGACTATCGCAAATGCAAAGTCCTTCGCACCTCTGCTTCCTTCGAAAATGTGAAGGTTAGTTCGCAAATGTGAACATCCCACTTCGTAATTGCGACAGAAATTATTGTATTTGCGGTCATGCCCTCCTAGACTCACTTCGCAAATGCGAAGCTTTCCTAAAAAATGCGAGGACTGCCAGGCCCAGCTACTCTTCGCATGAGTAGCTCGCAAGTGAGAAGCTGTCATGCTCGCAAATGCGAACTCTGATCTTGGAAATGCGAGATCGGAGGCCAACACCAGAATTGGAACACCAGCAACATCTTTAAGTCCAAATTTCTTCCTGTAGCCTACCCAAAACACACCCGAGCCCTCGGGGCTCCAAACCAAACATACACACGAGTCTTAAAACCTCATACGAACTTCCTCGCGCGATCACATCGCTAAAATAATACCTAGAACTACAAATTTAGCACCAAATCAAATGAAGTTCTGAAGAACACTTTTATTTTCTCAATTAGGCGTTCGAATCACGTCAAACCAACTCTGTTTCTCACGACTTTTCACATATAAGATATGAATAGAGTAATGGGCCTCGGAACTAAAATACGGACCCGATATCAAAAAATCAAACTTTGGTCAAACATCTGCATTTTATTAAGTGTTTAACTTTTAAATTTTGACAAAGTCCGATATTTCGGGCCAGGGGATTCCGATGTCGATTCAGGGCATATGCCCAAGTCCCAAATCACAATACGGACACATCAGGACCGTCAAATTAGGAATCCGAGTCCGTTTACCAAAAATATTGACCAAAGTTAACTCATATGAAGTTTTTAGGCAAATTTTCTTATTTTTTTCAAGTTTTAAAATAAAAGCTTTCTAGAAACACGCTTGGAATGTGCACGCAAACCAAGAAGGGTAAAAATAAGATTTTATGGCTTAAAAGCATAATATTGAGTTCTAACACACAAGGTGACCTTTTAGGTCATCACATTCTCCACCTCTAAAACAGCCGTTCGTTCTCGAACGGACATAGAAAAGTACCTGAGCTGGTAAAAATGTGGGGATATTTACTCCGCATATTAAACTCGGACTCCCAGGTAGCTGCCTCATTAGGCTGACCTCTCCACTGCACTCTAATTGAAGGATAACTCTTCGATCTCAATTGACGAACCTACCGGTCTAGAATAGCTACCGGCTCCTCCTCGTAAATCAAATCCTTGTCCAATAGTACAGTGCTGAAGTCCAACACGTGAGATGGATCTCCGTGATACTTCTGAAACATGGACATATGGAATACTAGACGGACCGCTAATAAAACATGTGGCAATGCAAGTTTGTAAGCCATCTCTCCCACTCTCTTAAGAATCTCAAAAGGCTCGATGTATCTATGGCACAATTTTCCCTTATTTCCAAACCTTATTACACCCTTCATGGGTGACACACGGAGGAACACTCTCTCTCCGACCATGAATGCAACATCACAAACCTTATGGTCGGCATAACTCTTTTACCTGAATTGAGCTGTGCGAAGTCTATCCTGAATGATCCGAACCTTATCCAAGGCATCCTATACCAAATTTGTACCCAATAATCGACCCTCCCCTAGCTCAAACCATCCAACTGACGATCGACACCGTCTATCATATAATGCCTCATAGGGGGCCATCTGGATGCTCGACTGATAGATGTTGTTGTAGGCAAGCTCTACTAGCAGGAAAAACGGATCCCACGAACATCCGAAGTCAATAACACATGCGTAAAGTATATCCTCCAATATCTGAATAGTGCGCTCGGATTGTGTCACGATCCAAATAGATGGGCCGCGACGGGTACCCGGTACCTTAATCAATCGAGTACCAACATAACGTATCTTTTTGTATCATACTATTATAGGTATATGAGCCAGAGTGGCTGTCGTGAGATAAGTAGAATAAAACATGGAGTAAATGACTCATCCTATAAGTCTGGATAAATCTGTAAATCATGAAATACTTATAGTGTCATGCATATGTGTATAAATGTCATGTAATGCATAGGTACATGTATTCATAACGTCATCAAGCCTCTGAGGACATCCCATCATATCATCCCGACCACTATGGGAAAAATCATCAACGTATACCAGTTGATCAAGTGGTTGTGCGTATATAACGCCATAAAATTTCACATATATATATATATATAAATATATATACAAGCGTATATAACGCCGTCAGGTCATTGGTTAATGCACACGTACGAATGAATGCAATGCATGAGAAGTACGCCATTAAAATCCCTCGGAATGTCATAAGACCATTATGCCTTTGAGTAATTTCATGAAGTAAACTTTGTTTTTTCAACTTACGTATTTTTCTGAGACTTATAAACAGATGATAGAATAATAAGACCTATGGGAGAATAAGAATATACACATCTCTAGAATTTCTACGAATAGAATATTTTATGAAAGTTGTGCATTTGCTCGTTTCACTTGTGTCGTATAGATCATGCCAAAAAAAAAGAAGGAATAGCTTTAACAAACCCGGAATAGGGAAAAATCCGTATAATATTCTTTGTAGGATAATTTGGATGCAAGAAATCTCGTTGTTAATATCTTGCAGGAGCTTGAATTGTCAATATTTCTGACATTCTGATTGTAATTTATTTCCACGATAAGAGAAAGAAAGCTTTGAAATGTCTAACGTTCTTGCATTACCAACTTCTTATGTCTTTGAATTGTAAATGGTAAGACTTGTGTAATAATGATAAGAATGTAGTGTCCCTTTCTTGGCTAACATAGTTGCCACCCATTTGTAATGACTTATGAGTCATTTTAATTAAAAGGACGGCTGCCATCTCATGATATTTAATGCTTATCTAATATATCCCTAATTAATTAGGTAATATTCCGTTACTCGGTAATTAATTGATTACCCGCATAATTAAAAATTATCTCAACTTACTTAAAATACTATTCATTTTTAACATACCTTGTACACCTTACTATCACGGTCATGTAATACCTTATTTGACACTAGTCCATAAATATAGGGTATTAGTGCTTGGCCTGTATTATACCCCAATATGCCAAACTTGGATGAAAAATTTATTTTCTTTTACATGCTTCCCCTCTCACCTTCACGAATATACTCATCATTTATTTAAAATAGCATAATTCTTATAATCTCCAAATAATCTTTTTCCTGGGCTAATGTCAATTACCTTACGACAAATTCAATCTACAATACTACAGGGTGCAACAGCTTCGTAATTTAATACTGCGAAGCGTAACATCATCAGAATATAATACTGCGGGACGTAATATTAACGTAATATTATGAGGACTAATAGACTGTCCGTCCATATGAGGATGAAATGTTGTGCTCAGCTCAACCCGCGTGGCCAACTCACACTGCACTGCTCTCCAGAAATGCGAGGTAAATTGCGTACCTTGGTAAAAAATAATAGACACGGACACACCGTGAAGACGAACAATCTCGTGGATATAAATCTCTTCCAACCGCTCTAAAGATTAGGTAATTGCCACAGGAATGAAATGATGACTTGATCAGTCTATTGATGATACCCAATTTTTCTTAAAATAATTTTATAATGCATATGTCTTCAAAATCATGCATTAGCATCAATTGGTATTTTTTTCATAATTTCTACACCTTTTATTAATTTGCCCAGTATTTTATTTCTAATAAATAATTATAAAATCGAATAAAAATGAGTTCAAAAACATTTCTCGATTTAATTTACTATTTATGGTCCTATTAAATTCAAATTATTCCATAATTAGCCAAATTAGCATCTTTTGGCTATAATTGCAATGACTTTGCAATTATAGCCCAAGCATACAATATTTCTCCAAAAATTAGTCTGTTGTATTTTTAAATACTAAATAACCTTTTTTTAAATATTTCTATGCACGAAATTCATTTTTATAATTAATAATTATTAATTTATTTGGGATATTTAACAAGGGGCCTTATTTAATCTCAATCTCATCCTAATTAACTAGCCCAAATACCCTTATAAATCAACCTAGTAAACCCAAGCCCAAACCCCATACCTACCCGACCCAAGTCTTGTGGAATCCTGGTCGTTGATCATTTTGATCAACGACCCAGATTATTCCTACCATAATTAAACCTAAAGACCCCCCCCCCCCCCC